>VKOC01016336.1:0-29028 GCA_009364415.1 Spea multiplicata
CAAATATACAGGGCAGAGAAAATTAACTCCCAAAATACAGATTAGGGCATGAAAAATATATTTTCTATGCATTTTATTGTGTGAGTTTGTAATTAGTCAGTTTTAATTTTCTTGTAAACTGTTTCCACAGGAGGCATTGGTTATGGCACATTGTGTTGCACTTTCTATTTATGTACACATTTATGTGAATAGGTAATATATCTATATCTATCTATCTATCTATCTATCTATCTATATATATATATATATAGATATTGAACTTTTTTAATAAAAGATATGGCATGTCCACCCTTCATTTGCCAGTCTGTTCAATCCTAATGGGATCCTATTATTCATTAAAATGTTAAGTTCTGTATTTATATGACACACCTTTGCTAGGCCTTCAGGTGTAAATTAATGTCTAGAAGAATATGTGAAAAACTTAAGTTGTTTCTTCTCTATCTTTACTCATAATTAAAAACAAAATCTTCCTTTTCACCATTTCCCCTCCAGTGACAACTTTTCAAAGGGGTTAAACCATTGATGGTTGTTTTCATCCTTATGTTTGTTGATATAATACATTTGCCATAGTGTCATGTGTGTGTGTGTGTGTTGCACCATAGTGCTTGTTTGCTGGTGTAAAAGATGCACACTTCCTATTCCACAATATCTGACATATTACATAGCTAAAGGGTCCCCACTTTGAAAACTGGTCATATTTCCCTTTTTTTGTATTATTTTTATTGCTTTTTTTCAAGTAAGTAAAACCACATTAGGGCGCAGAAAGGAAAAAGGGAGTGAAAACTGGTCACATTTCATGGTCACATAATCCAGCTATATTAATGAAAATGAGCTAAGGGTTGGGGGACTGTTATACCCCCATATACTCTGGTCCTAGCTCCTGGTTATAAATATAAAGGGGAAGCTTCACATTTCCCTGTTTTGCAGCCTGTGATGGCCCCTCCATTAGTGGAATGTTGCATGTAAAAAATCAGGTCAGTTTATTATTAATATTATTATTATTATTATGTATTCACCACTGAACCCATTACAATTAATTAACATATTACAAGGCTTGTACAGGAGAAAATACAATAATAAAATAAAATTGTATTATGCATCATCACAAAATTAGGGTATACAGCATCGATGCTGGATACTTAATCCGTTGATTGCCCCTATTTGGCACTAACATGGTTAATTGCATCGAATTTTTAACACCAGTTTCTGCTTTATTTTTCAAATGTCTTTCTTTTTATTTTCTATAGAAACAAAACAATTTTAAACTAATTGCAGAAATAAAATAGTTATTGTATTTATGGGATTCTAAAAAAGAAAAACACGTTTTAATTTATCATCACAAAGCTTCCCTTTTCCCAATATATATATATATATATATTATATATATATATATATTATTGGGAAAAGAAGAATTTATATATAATATATATATATATATATATATATATAGTTAGTTAATGGTATAACTCTGTATACTTGCATTTGCTAGATTTGTTTTAAAAACAGCCCCAAAATTATCCAGAAAATAAGACAATTATAACTATAAGAAACTGAGATATAAGTGACAATCTTCTGTTTGACAAGTACATTTTCTGATTATTTCTTGGAATTCTGCCCCCCAAATTGGTATAATAAACATAAAAAAGTTTAATAGAGGTTGAATTGACATAAAACACAAACTGAAACAAACGAAGCCACTAAATGAGTTTTTAATTGTAAAGTGGAAACATGTAAATGGGAACGATTTTCTGTCGTGGTTTGTTTGGAAATGTGTTTTTCTGGCTCAGAATTCAGTTTCCAAGTGTGCATGTTGGAACTGGAAGACTGAAAGCAAATTTAACAGCCTTGTCAGGAATAGCTCTGCATTTCCACACTCTAACAGCTAATCCACATTCTCTTTTCATTTCACTATTGTTACTTAGACAGGAAAGACTAGAAATGTATCAAAAAAAGGAGGTTTGCTTGATTGTTCATTTTTACATTTCCACTAAAAATGCTGATGTGTTAAGCAGAAATAATAATAAAAAAACACGATTTTTTTGTACCCCTTTATTTTTACACTAATGAATATTACAGATCTTAGGGTGTTTTTTTTTTAAACTATTTTGTTTTTTTTGCTGTAAGATTTTCATTGTGTTACCAGTACTACACTATCTGGGTCTGGAGGATTGTGTTAATTACCTTTTCCCACGACAGTTTCTGAAATAGCAAGAAAAACAACTTCTGAAAGCCCCAAACTGATGGAAAAAAAAAAATACAATACAGTAAAGTAAAGCTATTATTTTTAATATATTCATTAAACAATATAACTGCATAGAGCCTCTTATATATAACACAATTCAAAATACAAAATATGCTAAAGAACACTGTGTGATATAAAAAAAATCAGCTCACTTCGTCCTGAGCTGAAAATCTCAACATTAAGGTAAAAAGATCGGTTCCTATTTTAGGGTCTAGGCTGTAATGTGCATACGTTTGTGGAGTACAGCCAATTTGAATTTTAAGAAAAATAAAGAACATGAGAAACCAGAGAAAATACTGAAAATAAAAGTGAAAACCCCTGGAAAAATAAGGCCCTTCCTGAACTCGATGTATAGAACGTGTTTTCACCATGGCTGTTTCACAGTGACTAAACACTAAAAAAATACAATAACAATAAAAAAGATAACAGTGAACAATTTACACAACAATATATATATATATAGTGTAAGGTAAGGCAGCTATATTAGTCTCTCCTTGTTAATTTATTTAATGTCATTAATAACCAATTTAAATGACTGTAAAAAAATAATTTGGCATTTAATTAGACAAAACATATTTTTTACACATATTTATGTAATGCAAAATGTAAGATGCCAATTACAAAACAGTGAAGTACAAGAATTTTGTAATGTTGCAATGTTAATTAGGAATGAAAAAAAAGACCCAATAAGAAATTAGTGGGGGGGGGGGTTTAAAGGCACATTTAGTGCAAACCTCTACCCCCACCCCATAGTCAGTGGAAAAATGCCCTGTTTTCCTAATGATTTTTTTCTATGTGCATCAAGTGGAAAAAGGCACATTAGGGCTTTGGAAATACAAGGATTTTCCCAAAGGCTCAGCATGATAAAGCCCTCTCTGCCCAAGACTGCAAGGAGTTCCCTCCACTCTGTTCTCCTGGAGGGAGAAACCAGGACCTATATTCTAACATAAGGGGGGGGCTTATCATTTAAGTCCTTTATGCAAACAAGTGCTAAGGGAGAAAAACAGATTTTATAAACAAAACCTATTTAAATAGGAAATTTGGGGCATTTAAAAAAATAAAATGTGCAGTTTTCAGGCCATTTGTGTCTACCACTTATATTTCCCTTTGTAGTCTGTGTCCTCTATTAACAAATTTGTTTAAAGGAACATCTACCGTGTAGGCAGGTAGAGAAATGACTTCTTAACCTTAGAATTATAAAATTTCTTGCTCCTAAATGTCAGAAAGGAATCCCAGCCACATTTCTTGAGATCACTAGAGGATGTGTGCATCAAATTCACAGAATAGTAAGAGCTTTGTTTTTCAAGATGCATTATATACACAAAGCTTTTTAACCCTGTTTGAACCATGAGAGGTGGAAAGGATTGCTACTTAGCAAATACTTATTAATTAAAAATAGATGTTTTTTTTTTACTTTGTTCACATATGAGCATAGAGAAAGTAACTTTTTCTACCTTTTTTTCAATTTTCACATTTAATCAACACACTGCTGGGAATACAAAGAAATTGTAATTCTCAAAGTATACAATGTATTTTTATGCCACAAAACATGAGCTTTTTAAGTTTGCATGTATCAAGCCAAGAAAAGAATCCTGGACACAACACCATCACAAATAAAATGAAAGCTGTAAATTATTTAGGAACATTGGCCTTGTTACATTTTTCTGAAAAGGAGGGTGACGTCCAGGTTAAACTCAACTAAACACCAAGCTTAGTATTGTTTTATGATGATGTTGATAATTTAGTATATCCCCTAAAGCTATGGGCCCAGGCAAGCTGATTTACAAAATAAGAATGAAAAAAAAAATGAATTATTCCATGAAAATTGTGTGACAAATAAACAAAGCAATAAAAGGATTTTTGCTGTTGAATTATGTAATTATTTTGTGCATTAACTGAAGATATACAAAATTATAAAAATCTTTATATTATGAAATGCTTGTACTGATAATTGAGAGTCAGTTGTTTTAGGCATTTTTTAACACTGGAAAATGATATAATTCCTATACACTACTGCAATATATATATATATATACACACACACACACCCATATATAACATTACAGATGCCCAGTATTAACACATATTGCAAACAATTCAATATTAAAAAAAAATCATACCAATACAATAAAACATAAAACAAATGCTCCACTATTACATTTTTACAGGTCCTAAATAGATTTTAAAAACAGAACACAGAATTAATAGCAGACATTATATACGGTATATCAGTCATCACCAACAGGCATATAAAGAATGTTTTAACCCTTTTACTGTCAGGGGACAATGCAGCACATCACTCACCAACTCTGGCACTAAAGAGGTGAATAAGCCATAATGCAGTCATTGTACTCCTGGTTAGATATTTTTATAACACTGCCACAATTGGTTAACAACTAAATGGATGCGTAGGCCAAGTCCTTGCATGAAATGTGTCTTCCATTACTGTAGTTATTGTCATTTTCAATTCTAGGCCAGGGTAAGAGAGACTCACGCAGTCCAACTGTAGCTGAAATACTCATGTCATCTAAAAGGTCTTTCTTACAAATGGATACAATGCCCCTCTAAACACTCAAACAGGTGCTAGAAGCCATAACACAAATAATTACAGGTCTAAGTCATTGTGTGCAGACCTATGCAAGTGTCATCACTCAAATGGGAGATAGAACAGTGCCATTCTATTTCTAATCAGGAAACATGTTACATGTGGTAAGCAGAACAATGGCTGCTATGTCTGTGCATCTAAAAATCACAAGTATCCTACAGACCCCAAATATCACCCATTTATTAGGCTGGGGATCAACAGTCCACACGTGTGCATTGACATACACCCCCCACACATTCTCTTGATAGAAGGCTTATGTCAGACTGTGTATAATACATCCATTAAATTTAGATGGAGGATGGAGACAATGAGCTCTCTACTGCAAACACTGTGTCTCATAGTTCTCTTATCTGGGGAATGCATTTGGCTTAAATCAAACTGTGCATACTATATGTCTGTCCACTTCTAAAATACAGACCGCATACGGAATCCTGCAGAACTGCTCTATAATAAATACCTACATGTATCTACCATTGTCATAGAAAATACTAGAACTTTAGAACTAGATACGTGTGAAAGGTTGATGGACTTAAGTCTTTTTTCAACCTACTATACTATACTATTCTACACTACTATACTATACTATTGTGTGTTTGTGGCTTGTATGTTTAAATAGTCTATAGCTTATATGGTTGGGTTGCCAAGTACATGCAGTATATGAATAATCATATCAATAATTAAGGAGCATTTGTATTGTGTGCAGGGCCATATTTAATGTTAATGGGTTTATACCACTTGCCCCAGTATTCAGAAGCCAACCTGGGACCAGGCACCTGAGAAAAGTTACTCTTGAAAGGTAATTTTTTAAACAGGAAAAGGTACTTGTACTAGGAATATAGACTTTGGCAACCACTTGGATACATTGATTCAAAGCTCATGCACATAATAGACAATCATTGCTTTAATCAGTATTTATATTATATATGTACAATTCATTTTATGTATTAACTTTCTCTCGCCTTGTTTAGACAATTTTTAACCACTTTGGTACATTTTGGAGAACAAAGCTGATGCAGATCATCATGGTGGCTCCTATCAGCAAGACAATGCTGGGCATCGAAGATCAATAGCATTACCAATGGAACAGTGGTGCATATTATAGTCTGAAGCTGGAAGGTCAGAGGTTTAGATGCAACGCAAGAGGGTGGTAGATAAATGGAACAACTTCCCATCAGAAGTGGTAATATGGTAAGGGAACGGGATAGGCATCACGCTATCCTGAATCTAAGATGAGACCAAGAAATGAGTTAAGATCCGAGTCTTTACATCAGAATAAATGAGTAGTCTAGACGGGCCGAATGGTTCTCACCTGGTATACTTTTGGGCTGTTAGTTCTAGCGTTTTTGGCACAGCATGGGGCATCTTGGTGTGGGCCCTGATGTGTGCATGGGCTTTGGGCAAGTTGCCCCTTTTGGCCTGTGGTAGTATAAGGGGCTCATGTGCAGAACATCTCCCGATCTCTTGTTAGTTTCTTGTGTTTTTAAGACCGCAGACCCACTGATTTCCGACAAGCATCTGCGGGCGCATGCATACACTCCAGTGAAGCCCTGCTCTTTGAAGCACAAATTATTGCATTAAACCGATGTTACTTGGTCCAGAACCTCCATTTCCTCTAATTCAAGGCATTAGTCCGTGAGTTCTGCTCATGATGTGAAGAATGCATCCACAATTACACAGATGCACGTGAAGTTGCGAGGAGGAAAGAGTGTCATTTTCTCTGATACACTGAATGGGACTGGAAACCACACTGCCTGTAACAGGAGTGCTTAGTGAATACATTTTACATTATAGCAGCTGTATACCGAGTATCGGGGGCAGGGAAGCAGAAATAATGAAACAGATAAATTCATATGAGTTGCATTTGAAATATTTAGCAGTCGTTTTGCTTTCTGATTTAAATACCTAAAGACTAATGGGTGGCCAGGGGCTTGTAGAGAATTGCTAAGCACTAGCCTCAGGCATGTGGAGGGTTAACACATAAAACAAACCATTCCCCTGTGTTCTAGAAAAAAAAAAAAACAGTCAATAAAACAACCATTATAGATAGGGCATGATTCATTAAATAGCGCGTTGTGGTAAGATACAAAATTGGATATGTGACTGCTAATAGCTGCCAACTCCACAAGTGAAGGCATTCTCTCAGGGAAACCTACCCAGGTCGGTCCATTATTATTATTAATTGACGCAGCGCTAATTGCAGTCCATGCATTCAAAGAATGTGACAAAACCAGAACTGACGGCTGACACATTAGGTAGAGAGGGCCCGGCTCACAGGCTTGCAATCTAGAGGATATGCTAAAGGTGGAAGATGAGCTTTTTCACCCCATTTACTAATCACTGTCCTGGTAATCAACCCCGATCTAATCTGAGAGCAGCTAAGGGGACAGAATCATAGAATTAGACAGCAGATAAGAACCATTCAGCCAATCTAGTCTGCCCATTTTTCCTGATGTAAAGGCTCAGACCTTAATCAGTCATTGTTAGCCTCTACCCCTTCTGCTGGGAAGCTGTGGCACTTATCTACCACCCTCTCACTAGAAGAAGAAGAAGAAGAAACCTTCCCAAACTGACCATTCAGTTTTAGACTATACCCTGATCAATGCTTCCATCCCCTACTGCTCCTTAGGAGAAGACAATATGGGGCAGACTGGTTTGTGTACATCCTTTACACCGTATTAACCTCTACCTCTTTTATGCTGGAAGGTTATTCTACATACCCACCACAAAGCGATCTAATATAAAATACTTGAGGGTAATGGGAGTTGGATCCTAAAGGGTGAAAGTGCATCAAGTCATTTCTAGTCTAAAACAAAGGATTCTTTTTCCACGGGGTGTAAACCACACGCCGAACCCAATTAATACGGCGCAGGGATGCCGCACAGTCTGATCAGGCGACACAAGGGTTAATGATGACTGACGGCCGCTCTGGCCGCTCGCAGCTCTCTATAATCCGGAGCCAGCCAGCTGCCCCTCTACTATTACTGCGTCTGCTGCTGAAAATGGGCGGGGCTACAATGGAGGCGTGTGTGTTTGGGTATATGGGGAGCTTCCATTAACCCCTTGAGCACTAAAACGCGCTTAGTAATGACGCCGCGAAGGGAAGTCCAGGAGACCGGAATTTATTTGAATCGAAGAACGCTGTTGGGATTATGTTACTCTTCTATTTTGCATAATAATCAGGAACAAACAATGCCGAGTTCATGTCTCACATAATAACCTTGTGCGCAACTCCCATGACGTTAAGCCAGCCTGAGACCCATTAAGCCTTACGGCAATAGAATGGGCAGCTGGATTGACACCTGGGTCTGTTCACACCAACAGCTAATGCATGCGTTCATAACACCGAGTTCAGGATGAACTGGGACTGAATAGGTTAATTTGTAAACTAAAGGTTACGCACCCACAATTGAAGATGAAATAATATGGAGACAGTTTAACCATCTCAATACCAAAAGTCAACATCTCACAACATACAACCAGTCCACCGGATTTCAACCTCCTTATATTAGCCATTGTACAGCGCTGCGGAATATGATGGTGCTATGCGCAATAAATCATCAAATTGATATAAAGAAGGTGTACTTTGTTTTACTTGCATACTATCTTTAAAGGCATACTAATAAAAACCGCATGCTACGCCGCAATAAATGCATTTCTGCATTGTGTATTCACCGTAGACGGCCTCTCAGCATGCATGTATATTATTATTTACTGGGCGCTTATAGACGCACTTCACAGTTTACATTATAACACAGGGCAGGTGCAACAAGTGCTGTTATATAATAAGTAACACAGTCTACAAACCTTCAGACCTTTTGATTGGGTACAATAGGTACGAAGACATTAGAAAACGCAGAAGAGCTTACAGTCTACGTCATGTTCACATAATTGCCCTAAACAAGCACAATTTTGCTTTAATGCAAAAGATACCCTCACCATACCCGGGAACTTTCTAAATGCATGGAGCCTGAGACCTTTGAAATATTAACCCTTTCAAACTCATCATGAAGATTCTACGTAGTGATTCACCTACGTTATGTAAAGATACATCTAATTAAGTCACCTACGCAAAAGCACTAATTGTCTTAGATATGATCACTGCAGAGTAGAATAGGAAGGAGTCCTGTGGAGGAGGCTCCTCACTGTGTGACCCTGAAAATCTGCCCCTTCACCCTGAGATTGGGGCAGAGACTCTGAGAGTCCCCAGGTATGACCATGGCTGATCCCTAACTCTATCCTCTTGTCCTGCAAACTGCAATGCACGTTTGTGCCTGCGCTGCATGAATTGCACGATTTGTAGATTGGCCATGATTGTAATGTAAATTTTTGACCAAATGGCCCTCAATGAGAAAACCTTTTCTGGCGTCACTGAATGAACTCCAGCGTTTTAAAATGACTCCAAATATAATATTTTAAGCCTTCAAAATGACACAATGTATTTGAATTAAAGGAAGACTGTGAAGTTGTAAACCTGCTTAACGAAACAGCGAAAATACGGAGCAGAGGTAGAGCTCGGCGGTACAGCGGGATTCGGGACTCCAATCAAAGGGCCCCAATTTCACATGCAAAGAATTGTGCGCATGCGCAGCAGCGCATCTCCCAAGCTCTGCTCCTCAGCATCCCAATCCATATATATCACACTATATATATTATAAACCTAACATATATATAAACATACATATATATACATATATATGTAGGGTTAACCCTTTGGAACACCCTATAGTATTGCACAATTGTAGCTGTGATTTTACTATTACAGGTATCTGCAGTTATATTATGGGCTTTGTCTAGTGTTTTTCCTTGTTTCCTCCTAAGAAGACATATATGTTTAAATAACTGGAAATGTATCAAAACATTAAACGATTTAGTACAATTGTTAAATGTCGTGTTATTTATTTATATAGTAATAAATGATAGCTTTATTTTGCATTTCCTGTTCTTTATTTGCGAGTCATCAATACATATTTTATTCTCTTGACAGTCCCCTAAACATTTGAGAAAGCAAAGTTTCACAGGAGGTTCTTGAGCAAAGCTAGGTCTTGCATTTAACCCTTTTAGCACCGGAGACGGTTATTCACTGGTTACTATTTGCAGCTGGCAATGACCCAGCAACTCCCCTAAAGGTAAATTATATTCTAATAGAAATGGTGTAATTTGCTTTAAATGTCAGAATAAGGTATGGAGGCTAATCAATATAATTATAAAAAAACACCAGCCACATTTAATTTACTTAAACAATATATCGGCCAAAGTCAAGAGGTACTTGTCCCAACAATGTTCAGGGATCAGTGAAACAAAATGTTGTTTGCTTTACTTTCTCTGTCTGAAGAAGAGATCTACGTAGTCTTGAATCTATTATACTTTGGTAAACCAATAACGGTATCACCTTTACTAAATTTGCTCTCCCTTTCTGGGGCTAACACAGTGCAGCTCTTTACCTCTGTGTTTTATGATCCAAAGAGGATTTCGCTTATAAGCAATACTTGTTTACAAAGCCTTCGTCTGTCTGCTGAGTTCAGTTGGGCCGCAGCACTTAAGTGTCTGAGCATGCGCAAGCACTTCTGCACAGGCACCAGGAGCGCGCATTCACGCATCCCCAATGCAATTTCCATTTATGAACCAAGAGGTGCCATTCACACTCCGCTGGCACTCAAGTCTGCTTCTAAGGAAAAGGGGAAAGTCTTGGCTATAAAGAGCTACATTTTACATAAGTTACACTATGCTTTTCTCTAAAGTAACAAAAAAGTTATGACTGTTCCTTTAAGTGATATATAACTTTTCTTAAGACACTCTGGATTTCATTTACAAAAAGTTTTCAAGTGGAACCACGGCACATTGTACAGTGCTGCGGGATATGATAGCGCCACATAGAGCAATAAATAATAATAGTTTGGGACTGAATGGGTAAACCCTTTGAGTGCCAGATGGGGGGGCAGCTGGCGCTTCAGTGGTTAATAGGTAAAGAAAAAACAAGAGTTAGCGCACACAATATAATTGGATAATAGTTCACAACCCAAGTTCACAAACCTCACAGGGTCCATAAGGTGTTAATTGTGTGGGCAGACCATTATTTGCAAGCGTCCTGTGTTATATACTTAGTGCAATGAAAAGACCTGGCCTGTTGTCAGCCCTGGAGAACTCAACATGAATGGCCTGTGCTTTTTACTACTCCATGTGGACTGATAGCCGAGTACAGCGCCAAGTCAAACAAGAAGGGTGTGTGTGTGCGTTTCAATACAGGCAGTCCTCACACTTACAGCGGGTTAAGTTCCAAGAAAAGTCAGAGAAACTTTAATGATGACTTCTGAATGCGATTCGACATCAAAAGAAACAATATGAAAAAAAGTTATGTTAAGAAGCGAGGGTCAGAACGTCAGATGACCTTTAAACAACATAAGCAGATGGCCCAGAACATTGTGTGGGGCAGTAATGATTTTAACGCAGTCCTGCAACGTATATAGACATATAGAATTTAATGGCCCGTCTAGTGCGCCTGTTTTCCCTGCCTTCAACACTCAGACCTTAATCAGTTTTTGGTCTCGTCTTAGATTCAGGACCGCTGTATACCTATCGGGCGGACATTAAAATTCCCTCACTGTATCAGCCCTGCCGCTTACATAGGCGTCCCGGTTCAACAGAAGTCCGGTCACTCCATTTGAGAAATGACAATGCACAATGTTGTTTAATATGTACTACTTTACTGAAACATGGAAAAACGGTATATTTTACACATATTGTTCCTAGAAACCAGAGTGAGGATGCTGCTTAAATGGAAGAAGATCACATCCGGATCACACAGCTGGATTATATATAAAGTGTGATTGCAATGTTAAGTTTAAAAAGTGGTTTTATTACGCAATAACCAACGACATTTCAAACTTTACAATAGAATCACATTTATAGTTATATTATGACGCACATTCCGCACGGTATGGCGACTTCTTGGGGGTCTGATTAATAGAAGAGCTGGATATTAAAGTAAAACCTGCAATTTCTAATGTGATCTTCCATACGCCCTATGAAACAAGCCTCATGATGCTAATAACTGCAGCGCTACCCAACTCGGTCACATAATTATGATCAGGAGTATAACAGAGGAATCTGTAACCTATTCATCAAGAAGCACGTGACGCAAGGAAAGACATTTCATCTTAACGATTTCACTATGCACTATAAAGGGCCAAAGTCAGTTAGTATGTCTGCAATAAGGAAATATGCACTATGTTTGGCTGCAATAAGGAAATATGCACTATGTATGGCTGCAATCACCTTAATTGCAAGAGGAACTTACATTCTAATGCATAAAGAAGCTGCAGAAATGAAACGATTGTAGCCACGCCCCATGAAATTACCACGCCCATTTCAAAAGTCACTCCCCGCTCCCTTCCTTCACCAACTTGCCTCTACTCAAATCTGGCTCTGGCTGTAGTTACAGCGATGCAGCCGCTAGGGGCAGTGATGTAGCAGTTGACATTGGTGTGCTCACCACGCATGCGCTCTGGCCTTCTTTCCTCGTTGTGTTCTTGCCTGTGCCAGTCCGGGCAGCCCCGGCGACATGAGGCTGCTCCAGCGCAAGTAATGCCGGAGACGAGCCTCGGCCGGCGCAGGGAGCCGAGCCCCGTGAAGCTGGAGCCGCGGAGGATTGTACAGCAGTAATCGGTGCCTGTGTTTCTTCTTTCTCGGTTTCTCTTCATCGGGCCTGCCCCCTGTAGATGGTATCTGGAGAGTCGGCGGCCGCGGCAGAGGAGGAAGGGCTCCTGACTAGTATGAAGGAGATGATCGGAGGCTGCTGCGTCTGCTCGGACGAGAGGGGCTGGGCCGAGAACCCGCTGGTATATTGCGACGGGCACGGCTGCAATGTGGCAGTGCATCAAGGTAACCCTGACACGGGGAGGGGAGAGCTGGGGCGGGAGCTGGGGGGGAGGGGAGAAGGGGACAGAGAGAGGCAAAAGGATTTGGGGAATGAGGGGGTGCTGTCATGGGAAGTCAAGTAGACCAGCGGAGACATTTAACTGAACCGGGGAAAAAAGCACAATTGTGGGTGAGCGATGGCGATGCTGTTGGCGCGGGGGAGTGGCGATGATGCTGTTGGCGCGGGGGAGTGGCGATGATGCTGTTGGCGCGGGGGAGTGGCGATGATGCTGTTGGCGCAGGGGAGTGGCGATGCTGTTTGGTGCGGGGGAGTGGCGATGATGCTGTTGGCGCGGGGGAGTGGCGATGATGCTGTTGGCGCGGAGGGAGTGGCGATGTTGTTGGCGCCCGCTCTGTTCATGGTAGTTTGGGTGGTTTTCGTGTGTTTTTGCAGGTACTGAGCATGCAGGTAGAGGTGGCCTGCTGGCGCTGGGAGCGGCGAGGCTGTTGGGCCCGAGCGGGTAGGAGCGGCGAGGCTGTTGGCAGTGGTGAGGCTGTTTATGGTAGTTTTGGTGGTTCTCGTTTAGGCAGCGGGCTGACGCTGGGGGTATTGGTGATGGATGTGAATGCGGGGGTGTTGTAAGCGGTATTGGTCTGTTAAATTGTGCGGCTGGCGCTGTGTGGTATCTTGCCATGGCTGGTAAACTGGTACCAAGTGTCGGTAAGACGGGTTCAGCTGCTGACGTCGTTACCGCGTATGTGTTGTTGGTACCGTATTACACAACGGCGGATGGATGCTGGTGCCGCGCCACTATTGGCATCACTGTGCGACTCATATGTTCTCCTTGGGCTTTGGTAGACTCGTGGCACGTTAGTTTGTTGTGCCTGTTCCGCGGGAGCATGCTGTTTACATGTGTGTTTGGTAAACTGACAGTTCTCATGTGAGCAGGAAAGGCTGGGCTGGCCCTGCATAATGCATAGCTAATATCCAAAAACTTTCACAAACTTAGTATGCTGTCTTAGCCGGCCTTCTTAATGGCGCCAGTGCGTCGAACTGTTCAACCTGCCTGCCAATTCCTGTTTTAGTGAATAAACCCCTTGGCAATTGAGCAGGGGCCGGAGTGGCTGTTGATGTAGTGAGGAGGCGCTTGAATTTCCTCGGTAGTTTTCCGTTACGCAGCTTGCGGCAGAAGCCTTTGGTGATTTGGCTCATCATTAAATGCTGAATGATGTGCGGGATAAAAATGATCAGGAAAGAGTAAGGCGTTACAGTATCGCTTGGGGGAAAGTGGCATTGAGCGGGCAAATTAAAATTCTTTCACTTCTCTCTAGCACCCTAGATGGGACATCACCTTTAATGACCTGGTTTGGTTACAAAGGGGTTTTTTATTGCCCAATGCTCAGTATAGATAGATGGCTTATGTCAAGAAATGGGAAGGCTTAGCAGCATTGTGGTCTTTTGGAAACACAGAACAAGGGGTAGGTGGGGGGATTTATATTAAAACACCAAATTCAATAAATAAAAGCTGGTTATTTTTTGCAGTTAACACATAAATGTTGGAGCATTGCTGCAGGGATTTGCTTCCATTCTGCCACAAGACCATGGGTGGAGATGGACAGGGTTGGATGTTGTGCTGACATTGCTTCAAAAGCCACTTTGGAAATCTGTATTGCGTTTTCTAACCAAGTTTAAACCTTTTTCCCCCCCATACTACATGCTTTCGAGCTCGACCGCTTTATTACAGTGCTCTTGGTGCTCCTAGATGTCCCCGCTTTGCAGTCGTATTCTAGCTGACCAGGACAATCTCCTACGGGGAAAGATGTGTCCCGACTCCGTTGCATAGGAATCTTATAATTCCCTTGTGTCTTTCCTGAGCTCAGTCCTCATTTTTCTAGAAGTAGGGGATAAGTAAGAAGAAGTAGTAGTAGTTTGGGGAACCAAACCTACCAGAATTTCTTTGCTTTGGCAGAACCAGACAATGCTGATCCATGGCCAACGAGTAGTAAAGTCAGATCTGGACAATGCTTATCTACGATAGACCAAAAGTAATGCCACAATAGGACTGCTTACGTCAGACGAAGATGAAGCCAGTCTTGTTTTTCTGAATAACTGATGGGTTTTGGATCTTGTTGATTCTAGACAGTTTCTTTTGGCCTGCGGTCCATATATACCCATTATGCATTATTATTGATTTAAGTATAAAATATAAACATAGAATTTGACCGCAGATAAGAACCATTCGGCCCATCCTGCCTGTTTTTTGTTTTTTATTCAATCCTTACCTTACTTGCAGTATAGCCATATGCATAATGGTATTCAAATATTTTTGATCATTTTCATTTGACCATTTTCTTAAAATAAAATCCATGTCTTATTGAAACCAATTGAATTGTGTCTGAGTTGTCAAATAAGCAGTAAAATGTTTACAGACAATTTAACCCCAACGGATCCTACAAATCTCAGCTGATTTTTCATTTTTAATCTGGTTGCCAAACATTTACATATTTCTCATCAACTATATGGAATACAAAACACGATTGACGGTAAAAGGGTTTTGTAACAATTAAAATCTTTTGTTGATGAAACCAAGTTTTACAGCAGTTTATTATGCCCTGGAATTATGTGCTGTCTCGCAGGTGCAGTAAAGTGAAATCACCGTGCCATATGGCATATGTAACTTTCGTTGTGGGAAATCATGGAAAATGCTAACTTGAAAGGTTACCTGCAAAGACAAAGTAACATTCTGTTTGCATATTTTCCTATAGATGTTGAGATTTATCAAGGGAAATGTATGGAAGGGATTTTGTACTCCCTGCAATTAAAGCACATGTTTTAATGTTCAGACCTGCTGGAAACTGTGAAGTCCTATATAGACTTCCAGAGGATTCAATACAACTTATACTTACCTTTAGGAGAAGCTGCAGCGCGCTGCCCATTCTGTGGTCTGGCTTTTTGCCTGCTTGAAGCCCATGCATGCATTTTCAAGGAGTGACAACAATAATTTAAAGGGGACGCTCAACTATCATATGCATGGAAGGGCATATAGTGGTTAGAGAGTCGTTTTAAGGCGCACCCAACTACAACTTGGCCTGAGAAGCTCTACTTGGTAGGAAGTCATTGAGCATTACCCATCGTTACCGTGCCTTTAGTGATTACTCGGCTCGAGCTAAAGTTGGTTGTTGTAGGTGCATAATGAATTGTCATTAGTGTTACATAATTGGAAATGTACAATGAGATGACTTGAGCAGCTAATCCTTAATTGGTATGGAACATGATACTCCTCTCCTACATGCATGATTATATGATGAGACGTTAGCTGTGAACATAGTTGTATACATCCAATTAATGGACTGTGGCTGGTAATGTTGAAATTCCTCCTGCGAAGCTTACCGGCCTCCAGTATATGTAACCGCAGTGTCCTGGTCAGTTCAATCGTTTCGTAATCCTCTCGGGGAATTGCGCCTTAGACGCTTCCCATGGGGGCAGAGATCTTTGTTTAGCAGCGATAAAGCAGATTGGAAGCCATGTTTCTCAAGCTTCTTCACTGCGGGGTCCTGATTTCTTGGGCTGTTCTGGATATGCTTAATGGATTATTTCTAAAATATAACCCAAAGATAAGGTGTGGATCTCAAGATCTTATTCCATTTGTCCGGCCTTTGAAGCTGAAACAGCAATGTGTTTTATAGCAAGCCTAGAGCATTGCGTTTTTGTCAGCGGTGTATTCGGTAAGTTCCGTAGAACAGCCTTCATTTAAGTTTAAATAAACTCTGCTATATTCAGCTCAGAAGTATTGACTGCCGAGTCTGCGATTTGTAGGGCTCCGACTCAGAACCTTTCACATTGAACTTGGCAGATCCTGCTGAGGTCAGTGGTAAGACTGCTTCTGGACTTCATTTAGTCATTAGATAACTTCAGGAAAGCTGATTTATTCTGACACTCCGCGGCCCGTGAGTTAATCCAGTGCTGCGTGTGTAGACCCCAGGGTCTGAAGGGTCGCTGCCTGACCTGGGTGCAGTAGTGTTACTTGCTGGGTGCTGTACTGAGACGGAACACGTGAGGGGTTCCAGCATATGGTGTCGGTCAAGTTCGTTCAGCTTGAGGATGATGAGCGTCACAGTTTAATACCTGTAGTGCCATCCCCGCTGTACTGATCTGTTTATAAAGCCACTGCATAATGTTCTGTACTTGCAAACTCTGCCTGCATCTTTAAACAAAACTGGTTAAGAAACGTACAGCGTTCTTTGGGAAGTTCGATAACAATTCAAAACTGCCTAATGTTTAAAATATTTTAAAAGTAATTCTGGCTTTATGCACATTTTTATCTATGTCGATCGTCTTCTGCCCGCTCCCGAGCTCATTTATAGTATGCTCATTTTTAAAGGAGAATTCAAAATGTGAATGCTCTCCCCAGGAGACTTATTGACAGACAATCAGATGAATGCCGTTTAGTTGTTGCTTGCGATATCCGAACGCAAAATGACTTATTTGGCAGAGAAAGAAACGTAACAGGACGTGATCCCGAAGTTAGACTGCGTGTCTTACAAATGTTATACTTAATTCTTACATTCTATGTTGAAATAATGAATCTATGGTGTTAGTTATATAGTGCTGGGTAATTGTATTCATTTTTCCTCCCAATGTTTTGTTCACCTTCAATGCGTTGTGATCCTAAGAAAACAAAATATTAAGTTTAAAAAGTGTGTTTCCCGCCCGGTGTAACCTGCCCTTTCTGTCTTTCTGTCGCAGCTTGTTACGGCATAGTGCAAGTGCCCACCGGACCTTGGTTTTGTAGAAAATGTGAATCTCAGGAAAGGGCAGCAAGAGTGGTAAGTGTGGTTCTTATACTGGTTGCACTGGGGATTTCAGCTAAAGTATGATCCTAATCACATGTGCACGTTGGGAAGTGGTTTAACCTTTACTGCCCCAAAGCCCTGTTGAAAGCATTATGCATAAATGTGTTAACCTTTTCACCGTAAGCCATGTTGCACTGCTTACACCTTGGCACGCGGTCTGTGAGGGTTCCAACGCTTTGTATTTCTTCTCAGATTCATGAGACGCCTTCAGCCCAATTTGGCTTGCGTGTTTTAAGGCGATATACGGTTTTGTTACAACTTGTTTGCGTTGCGAAAGGGGAACTTTAGTTACCTGTAGTTACGGAAGCTGCCGTTCAGCATGTTTACAGAGAGCTGTAAACTGACCAAAAGCTGTTTTGAGAAGGCGGTGAAGAGCTTTCTGTCTACGGAAAACGAGACATACAGGCAGCCGATAAACGCACAGGCAGTTTATACCCAAGTGCATAAGATTCCGCTGTCACGGAAAGCTTCACCCAGGATAAAGTCCCAGACACCCTCCCCAAACAGGAACGCGTATTACTGTGTCAGTACTTGAGTATGCATTCAGCTCCCCGACTCCGTAGTCCATTCATTCTCACCACTGATTGGCTGCTTGAAGCAGCCAACCAGTAGCAGGAAAGGACTTCCATTGAAATTAGTCTGCAGAATCCCCTCATGCATTTCCAAGGGGGGCAGTGTGATTATTTAATGGGTCCTCAAAGGTATCATTAAAGTGTAGTTTGCCTTTAGAAAATTGTGCAATGATAGCCTTTGCGTTGGGGGTCTTCTGCATTAATAACCTAAATCATATGCTAGTTTTGCAGCTTTGTGTCACAGATCTGAGTTTCCGTAAAGTGAAATAGCACCTTGGATTACTTTTAATAATACTTACAAAACAAAAAGCACAAGCTTTATCTGGTTGCGAAACTCACCTTATGATAAAGTAAGGGCTTACGCCAATGTTTTTATGTTTATGAATGTCTGCTTTTCCATCTAATTGCCTTGACTTGGTATATTGGAAACTGCAGCTGGTTTTGGCTTCTGCCCCCATTATGGGATAGCTGCCCAGCATAACATCATCATGAAAGAAGGCACAATACCTAAAAGGACACATGCTGCAAAAACGCTAGAGTAATTTGTTCCTTTAAAGGTAACAATAAGTCGCTGATTAATAATTTAAAAGCTCGTATTACAAGAGGCGAGGTTGCTACACGTGAGTTTACAAAGTTTGTAGATGCGAGATACGGGAGCGTGAGAGGAAGGTGGGTGGGTAGACTCATGGGATCCAAATGAAACTGCAATTAGCTTAGAGTTGTGCAAGGTAGTGTTTACTGAACAGAGAATCTCAACAAAGGGTTATTAAATAAATATTCTTCAATAAAGGTGTAGTCCCACCAATAATGTACAATATATATATATGCATATATATATATTTAATAAAGCATTAGATATGTGAATAATATATAACGCTTTAGCAGAAATCCCCATCATTATTCAGTTTTCATTTTTCTAAAAGTTCCCACCTACTCGTGATTCTCTTGTGTATTTTGTCTTGCGACTTGGAAGCCTCCAGGAGATAGGAACGCCGCTCTGATTACAATACGCACAATGGCGTCCGGCGTCCCATGCACAAGCTGTGTATTTAATACCTCCCCGTGACGTCTGGCATTTTGTAGCTTTTCCAACAATACGTGGCATTTGTGTCGTTCATATTTATGCATGTGACTTGATAAGTGCAGCGTTCTGATCTCCTTGAGGTTCTAAGTCTAAGCACCTTAGGATCATGGGTAGGTGCGTACTTGCCGGGCCTGAGCCTATAGCTTGCGTGATCGTCCATAAGGACCAAATATCTGATTAATGGGTAGGATTTCTGATTCTCTGCTCCTCCCTTTATTAGCCCATGTGCTTGTGCGAGCCCCTTGTCTGCTACAGTGTGCCAGAAGTATACCAGATTTTAAAAAGACAGGAGTTTAAATGTCTGTCCTGTTTTATTCTTCCCCCAGAGATGCGAATTGTGCCCACACAAGGATGGTGCGTTAAAACGGACCGATAATGGTGGTAAGTTTAACCAATGAGTGTACTGATACCCGACTGTCATTTGGGGGGGTTCACCAAATCGAGAGTTTACAGGGGAGTTTCGTTTTCATCTCTCTGACTTAATAAAGCATCATGAAAGGCCAACCCCGGCGACATGCTCCACAAGAAGACTGATGTAGCTATACATTATGTAGTGCCAGCTAAGTCCTTCTTGCGGAAGTGCCTCGCGGGGGTTGTCCCATCACAATACTCGGTGAAGATCAAAAGTTCAAACTCTCCTTCCAACTCTGTCCTTGGTGTTGGTTGTAGCAGTAAACATTAATTTTTTTGCTGCTTAACCTAAACACCGTGCAAAGGTATTGTGTCATTTCACAAGAAAATCTATGTCAAACCTTATTTTGAAATACCCATATGCAAAACCAAAGACAATGTCATGCAAATGAAATTGATTCATGAAATGTACAGGTTAAAAATGAGTGGATTTTGGGCAGGTCACAGCCCTGCGTGCTTCAGTAATTGAGACACATAATGCATTTTGCCGCAATTCTAAAAGCATCTCGGTTCACGTAGTGATTGCGCTGTTTAAATGCTGATACTGCTTCTTCTTTCCATCATATGGAATAGTCAGACGTGCTCATTATCCTGCGCGGGTACCACCTTGAAACCACGAGTCCTCTCTCCAAGAACTGCTTTGTTGTGAAGACCCCTCTTAACATATATCAGATGTCCAGCAATGTATATAAGTAGGCAATGAATTATTGTCCTCTTTCCTTAATCCTCAAGCAGCTTGTGGGTCCTGTGACTCCGAACTGCCTTTTATAGGTCATCCTGGCAGAGAAAGAGGTGAAAAGATAGTGGAAAGTGCCAGAAGGTGCCGTTTATTAAAAAAAAAAAGTGACTTTAGTGTTCATTTTGTATCAGTGTTTTGTCTTCATTTGCTCCAGAAATAATACATGCCAGATGGAATGGATTTATCTGCGCTCCAACTCATACCGTATAATAGCTTTGCAAGTGTTTTTCAGTGTGTTTTTTGGGAAGGAGCCAGATGCAGGGTGCAAATATTGATAGTTGACCTTAAAGCAACAGTGTCTTCTTAATCTCCCAGCTGGATGTATGATGCCCCAACTTTTATAATTGAGAAAGTCAACAGCGTGAGCATGTTGGGGCATTGTTTGAAGCTGCAGGGACCATGACCGATCGTGTAAAATAATTAAAAAGAACAGGTTAGGCAGGGTTCAGTGGTGTGCAAGTTGTCTCCTGCCTAGAAGAGGAGCTGTCCCAGACTATAAATGTACCTTAGACAACACGGTCTAAATATTAACAACTCTTAAATTCTTTAAATATTTGTATTTTAACGCCATGTCCCAAAATGTACACGCTTAAAGCATTTTTCATGGTAGGATTGAATTGAACCCAGAAAGCACGTAGAAACATCATTTTTTTTTTTTTGGCATGTAGAATTGCTCCTTCAGAGAACGGGGTTAGCCAACGACGGAGATGTGTTTAAGATGAAGTCATTTCCAAAGCAGTAATCACTTTTACTGTCCAAGCTCAATAAACGCTATCTTGATAATGTTTATTCTTTAACCATGATCTCTATGTGTTAAAAACCAAACATATAAATAAAACCCTGGGCTGAAAAATGGTTAAAAAGAAGTGGATACAAATAAATCTCCTAATTAAAAGTAAATAAAAAGCACAATATTACAGACAAAAACTACAGGGGAATTTATTCCAGGTGCAAACTACAGGATAAATAGAATTACAAAGGGCTTGTAGTATCTGCTACATAACGCTCAGCCGACGTGTCTTCCCTGTGGAAGGTAACCAGTATACAATATATGCGTGGTAAACGATCTAATCTCGGTTCATTGGTCTACGCCCGCTTTTATTCAATGCTAGAACCCATATGACGGATTTCATGACATTACCATTCCCGATAGAATTATTTCTGCTCTAATTAAGTGGCGGGTGTTGCTGGATTGAGTCAGGCGGTTTTTGCGAGGATTGAGGGAAGAGAAACGCGAGCGAATATACAGATAGGATTGGATTGATAATTGGTAACTTTGCCGGATCTTCATTTCTTATGCAATAAGTCTGCTGGTTAATTCTTAAAGCAACGTCTCTTGAACGTGACTGTGAATGTGAGTATTGGAAGCCAGCTGCCGTGGGGCTTTCCGTTAACCTGGTTTGGCTTTGTAGCTCTGGTCGGGGCCTAGTGCTTTAGGTATTGGAGAACCCGCTCCTAGGCGTATGGTGTGTGTTGTGTTAGTGTGTATGTATGTGTGTATATATAATATACTATACTATGATATATATATATATATATATATATACACCTCTCCCTCTCTCCCTATCTCCCTCTCTCCATCTAACCAGTGATGTATTTACCTTTGGTGCTATCCTAGACCCAACCCAGGGCAGCTTTTAATGCAGTTTGCGGAAGCTATTGAGCTGACACAGCCTCCATAGATCAAAGATCTCCCTTGTAACCGGCCCATTATGAGATTTGTGCCCAGGTTTTGTAGCCTAGTCCTGGATATGTCATCCGACAAATACTTTGTTTCTTCCTTCTATCGTTTATTGCAGCCAGCAGTAGGAAGCATTGTGTTCTTTACCTTAACATCGAGCAGACCTGTGATTTATTATTTTTTTTTGGCGATTTTGTTTAATCTGTCAAGGTGTTTTTTCCGGTTTTCATTTTACGGCCCTGCTGCTTCATTGTTGGTTTTGTACTTTGAGTGATCTGCGGATAGCTACTATCTTCATTAACCTCATAACGACATTTGATGTGCTTGGCATTTCTTGCGATAAATGAGTTCAGAAAGCAATCAACAATCGCTTTCTTCGCTCAGCCGGTGTTGCTGCAATGCCTTGATGTCAAAGTACTGTACTCAACAATGCAGGGCAATGGAGCCTATAAAGTATAACATATAAACAAAATGAAAGTAGTTAAAGTAAAATAAAATGCAATTACCTTTAAAATAAATCCAGTTCTAAGAATATGTAAATAATAATAATAAAAAAAAATGTAAAAATATTTGCCCAGTGATTTCATTATGACATCCTGCCATTAATGTTGATGTAACAGGATTTACCCCATTGGAGTTTATGCAGCTGTGTTTGATGTCTTGGGGGACATTGTCTGCCAATCTAATCTTTTCTCCCAGCAGTTCCGTGCCGCTAGTCTTAAATCTTTTTTGGCAAAGCAGCCATGGACTCCCACTGATGTGCCAGAGTTTTTTAGATTCTGGTCACTCACAACGGTAATGGGCATTATTAAGGACGCTTCATCCGCTCCTACGGGAGCACCAGCCCCATCGGTAGCACCCCACGTTGCCTATGGCATATGAAATCCTTTATTTGCCCCTTGGGAGTACCCCCACTGAAAGCAGCCCCCTGATTATACACCTCGCTGCAAGGTTTGCAGAGGCATGGAAGGAACATCTTTGTGGATGAACCCCTCATAGAGTATAAGGTTGGGATTCAAGCAGTATATTCCTTCCAAGCACAGGTATGGAGTGAAGGTGTGTGTGTGTGAGAGAGCCTTCTGAGTATACTCCGTATATAAGCCTATATAGTTAGTTGTGAGTACAGGAAATAGAATTTACAGCTAAACGCAAGCACTGCAGAAATGTTAAAACGCCCTGGGTCGCTGAGGGTTCAAAAATTAAAACACAGTCCTGTCATGAAGGGGTTAAACATGAATCCTCGTCAAAGGAGAATTTGTAAACAATGGATGCGATGCGTTGATGGAAAGATCAATACTTTTACCCAGGAACAGAATGACCAAGGACATCTGATTTTCTGCTGTTGGTAAATTGTGTATTGACGGGCTGGAGACGGGAAGTGTTTTCTTTGTACTGTAGGTGGCTATTGAAATGTTTTTGGGTTTTTTATAGTTTTCTTTTTTTGTGTAAACCCATTAAGGCAGGTTTATCCTTTATTTCGAGGTTATTGTGTAGTGTTTTGAGAGATAAAGATTCTTTTTAGTTTTTTTATCTATTTGAAGGATATCAATAGGGGATACAGAGAATGCAGAATCAAAAGCAGAGATTCTAGGTGACTCCATGGCAGTAGTGGTACCGAGTAATGATATTTTAGTGGCTGCTGCTAATTATATATCCTAATTACCTGCATCAAGGACCTGCTAAAATATCTGCATAGTATATTACTATGAAAATAAAGGATTGGTTTGCTCCAGTGATAACCATGTAAACTAAATGCGGCAAAATTAGCGTATTTCATGTATTTCTTGACCTAAAGTTATATGCACACACAACTGGGCTGCTTGAACAAACCAATCAAAAACATTGGGGAGGAATAACCATGCAGATCTGAGAACAGGAAGTTAAGATTGCTTCACCCATGGTCTACACAACAGTAGAATGGTCAGTATTCAAGACAAGGCGAATCTATTATATTGACCTCTAATATTAATAAATATATATTTACTAAAGTATGTTCTATGAAATCATACCACTAGTACTTCTTTAGGCATCGATTGACCTAAGTGGCAATAGTTTGCCTTTAGGGAAAAGGACTTTAATCTTTAAATAGGTGTCGATATAGTGAAAACTTACTATATACATGATACTCTGCTCCTTGGCAATATACAGTTCCACAAGCCCAAAAAAGAAGGTGAATTTGTTCCGGCTCTTCTGATTTTCACAGGCAGCCGTTTTCCCCATTGGCTCGGAGCTGGCGGAGGAGAATTGTTACAAGAAGAGAGCGGATAGTGAAATGTGAACCATCTGGCTGATTATCAGGAATGCCGTGTAACTGCATTCTTTGTGACAGCTTTTCTTCATGATTTAGCACGTGTGTCTGTCTGGTATTAAGCCAACCAGCAGCAAAGGAGTGTTTTTACTTGTCATAGTTTCTCATTGAGAGGTTAGAGCTTGGACCTCTGAAGTCTGCAGGGAGAGTCGCTCACCAGCTTTTGAGTCAGCATGTTTTTATGCCTCCCCCCTTTCTCTGTGTACCGCCATGCATTTTTCTGTCCTTTTTGGGGTAAACCGGTACCTAGGAGACATTCTTTCTGCAACTTAATATATAGATGTGTAGGCGGCATTGTTATTATTAATAATAATTATATGCTTTATATAGTGCTAACTTATGCAGCACTTCTTACAAAACATACAGACAGAACTAGAATTGGCCGACACTCGATACATTAATTAAAGATTACTTGCTAGCTTACAATCTAGAGATAAATACTAAGGATATATATAATATATATGTGGTAGTAGATAAGCAGAATAATTTCTCAGCAGAAGCCGTGTGGGAATTTAGGTATGCAGGAGAAGGCCAATGACCAACTGAGCTCCGAGTATTTACATCAAGAAAACAAACAGGCCGACTACACGGGCCAATGGTTCTTATTTGCCATTAGATTCTATTTTAGTTCTTCGGAAGGAAAGTCACAGTGCGCGGAGGATTTCACATTCTGGATCCCCTGCAAGGTCTCCAGATTAAGGACACAACCATGTACACACACCTCTGTGTAAAGCTGCACATGCTAACAATATGATTACAACATTGCAGTAATGTGTGCTTCATCGTCAACAAGTGATCTCGTCGGAGAGCCTCTTTTCTCTGCAGTTTCTAAGTCGGTTCGTCGTGGGGCCCTTCTGCGGACGCGTCTGCTGGGAAGAGCAATTCCTGCTGGGAAATCGTGTGGAAGCAGCCCTATGCTGTCCCTTAAACATACTACAAGTTCTTACAAAGCAGGGCTATCTGTGCCTTTTGATTCAGTGTTTAAACACGTAACGTTGTTTGCACGCTGACCGCTAAGTATTCCGTGGGGGGATTCTGAGTATTTTATCACATGACTTGCTTCAAGGGGAAATTGACACTTTTTTTTTTATTGTGTATATATTGTGGTAAAAACCTACTTTGAATGCAGTGTACGATGATTTCCCTGCACGGTATGTGCTTGGGGATGTGCGTACTTGTGTTAAGAGCCTTTGGTTCATGTAATAAGATTACAGAGAACACAATGGTTAGTTTGTTACAAAGGCTTAATGCAGCGGGCAGAGTCCTATCCAGAAATGTTGCCTTGGGGGCCGTGCAACCTGATTCCACAAAGAAATATACATTCGGGAAAGGGGTCCATCTAACCTCACACACGTTGCATGAATTAGGCAAACGTTCTACTCTTATAGGAAAAGCTGTGGCCATTTTTCTTTTAAATTCCAGGGATCAATGAAGCAAATTGAGTTTCCTCCAATGATAAATATTTCAATGATATCCAAACAGGATATCGGCGAGAAATGCTACTGCTGCTCTCCATTACTCTGCATAAGGATTTATCAGCTTCCAGTCCATTAGGAAGACGTGGCTGGATTCATGATTGAACCAAGCAATGCCAAACCGTACTGCTGCTAAACAGGCAGGGGTGCTGGCAAGAGATCAGCAGGTCTGCAGAGCGTCCTCGCGCAGGTAGTCTTGGAGGGGGGGGGGCGATCATTATCTTTAACCATTAGTGTACCAGCCAGAAGATGCGTGGGAGACTTGTATAACTCATATGGGAATGTTTTGTAGAATATTAGAGTGTTGGAGCCTTTAAGGCAGTTTGTAGAACAATTTCTCAGTTTACTTTGTGTTCTTGTTCTGTTTGACTGCGGTGTCTAATGGCTGCATCTGAAGAACTGGAGCAGATAACGGGCAAATTGCAGATAAAAGCATTTTGGCAGTAATGACTTTGTATTTGTTTTCCAAATATAACTTGCTTTCAGACTGCAGAAAATGGCATTTACGAGCTCCTTGAGATATACTGCAATGAGGTCAGGACAACCTAACTTTCTAAGCGATAAGCAGGTGCTCAGACAATCAGTTGGAGGACATGGGCCTTGTAAGAGGGTTATGGGTGTTGTGATTGCGATGGAAATAGACCAATACGTTTCTTTCAAGTTATTTTCCATGTTTGTAGAGAATCTCCATACACTATATAAAGAGGTGACGCTGCCAAACAAAATACGGAAGCTTACATGAATCTCCACAATGGGGGGGTTTCAACAGTGGGTAAAAAGTTTCTTTAGGCATATGTTAAAATTTGTATTTAACAGTCTGGAATGTATGTAGTCTTGCTAAAACAACCCCCCCTCCATTGAAGTGCTCAATAGAAGTGATTTTCTATTCTTTCACTGTGGTTTTCTTGCAGCGACATCCTTATATTTGAGTTTAGTCACGGAGCTGGATCGCAAACACCACAACACTGTTAACACTAAAGTTGAGTTGGATTGTATTAGTGCGTATCTGCAAATTAGTTTTGATGGAACTTGGAGCTTTCTTCACTTCCATCTGTTCATGTCGACCACCTTATTGAGGTTCGGCTCTAGCGTCCTTCAGATTAAACTTTCCGTGAAGAAGCCACGTGAACGTGTCATGCCAATATAAACATCCCAAGGAAAGAATTGACAAACTTTTTTGTATTTTTTGTTTTGGATTTCTAATTGTAGTTAAGACTATTGGGGTGATCGGTTTAAATATAAATATTAATGTAGATTTTATATATATTTAAAATATTTTTTTAGCTAGGCTTGTGTAATAGTTTCTGCATTGGAACTTTTCAGAGGGAGCTGTGGTTGGAGTATAAATGAAATCATTAATAACCAGGACCTTAAGAAGCTGCAATTAATGATAAAGGGATCTAACAAAGTACTGGAGGGAAGTTTATTTCGAAGAAGGAGAAATGTTGTTATCTAACATTAGAGGCTTAGATGTAATGTAAGGATGTGTTGCTTTACTCTGGGGGGGGGGGTAGATACATGGAACAGTGAAGGGATTTAAACATGGATGGCATAGGTACAAAGCTATCCCGAATCAGAGTCTTTAGATCAGAAACAAAGAGCAGGATAGAGGGGCTTGAAAGCTTCTGCCCCCAAATTCTATGTTTCTAAGGCATTCAGTGTAATGGTTTTTAAGATATTTAAGTGCAAACCTTGTGGAAGTTGAGATCGGCAGGAGCCAGTGGCAGGTCCAGCATGATCTGATCAGTCGCAGGTCCTAAAGTTCTCTCTCTATTCTCCTCACCAACCCTTACAACCAGCAACTAAACTATAACAGAGAGATAGCTGTTTGACTAACTACCGCCCTATCTCTCTGCTTCCTTTTACCTCTAAGCTGCTTGAACGGATTGTGTACAATCGCCTCACTAACTTCCTCTCCTCTAATTCCCTCCTTGACCCTCTACAGTCTGGTTTCAAACCCCTTCACTCTACTGAAACAGCTCTAACAAAAGTCTCCAATGACTTGCTCTCTGCCAAAGCTAAAGGTCACTACTCTATTCTAATACTACTGGATCTCTCTGCTGCTTTCGATACTGTTGATCACCACCTTCTTCTTGACTCACTTGCTTCTATAGGCATTCGAGATACAGCTCTCTCCTGGATCTCCTCATATCTGTCTAACCGTTCCTTCTCTGTCAACTTCTCTGGCAACACATCATCGCCCCTTCCACTTTCGGTTGGTGTCCCCCAAGGTTCAGTCCTTGGCCCTCTGCTGTTCTCTCTTTATACTTCCTCTCTTGGCAAACTAATCAACTCATTTGGCCTCCAGTATCATCTATATGCAGATGATACCCAAATCTACCTGTCTTCTCCTGATCTCTCTCCATCTCTCATGTCCCGGATCACCAGCTGCTTGTCTGCTATTTCTTCATGGATGTCACAACCTACCTGAAACTTAATCTTTCTAAAACGGAACTCATTATCTTCCCTCCCTCCATCTCCACTCCACTACCTGAATTCTCTATCACCATTAACAACACAACTATCTCTCCTACTAACCAGGCCCGATGCCTTGGGGTCATCCTTGACTCAAACCTCTCCTTCATCCCTCACATTCAGTCCCTCGCCAGATCCTGCCGCCTGCACCTAAAAAACATCTCTCGGATCCGCCCATTCCTCACCCAAGAATCCACAAAAACTCTGGTTCATTCACTTATCATTTCCCGTCTAGACTACTGCAACACTCTTCTAGTTGGCATTCCACTGTCTCGACTCTCTTCAGTCTATCCTAAATGCCGCTGCTAGGCTCATCTTCCTTGCACGTCGCTCCTCTTCTGCTTCCCCCCTCTGTGAAACCCTCCACTGGCTCCCGATTACCTTTAAAATTAAATTTAAGATCCTGGTACTGACATATAAGGCCATCCACAATACTGCTCCTCCGTACATTTCTGACCTCATTAGCAAATACTCTCCTACTCGATCCCTACGTTCCTCCCATGGGCTAAGGCTCTCCTCCTCACTCGTCACCTCTTCCTTTTCCCGGAATCTGCTCCCAAGAATTCACCCTCCCTCCTGACATTCAAGAAACATCTAAAAACCCACTTCTTCAGAGACGCATACCATCTTAGCTGCTAGAACATCCTTGTCATCGATACCCCCCACAATACCTCTCACCCTTCCTCTATGCCTTATGTTTGTCACCCCATTTTTCCCTCTAGATTGTA
>VKOC01016337.1:0-124794 GCA_009364415.1 Spea multiplicata
TTTAATCTCTCCTTGTCCTCTGGTGTATTCCCATCCTCATTCAAACATGCAATCATCTCCCCCATCCTAAAGAAACCTTCACTGGATCCCACATCCCCATCAAACTGCCATCCAGTTTCACTTCTCCCGCAGCTTCCAAACTGCTGGAACAATTAACCTACAATCAACTAACAAACTTTCTCTCGTCAAACTCTCTACTTGACCTTCTGCAATCTGGTTTCCGTCCACAGCATTCAACAGAGACTGCGCTAAGATTACTAATGACCTACTGACAGCTAAAACAAAAGGCCAATTTTCACTGGTTGTTCTCTTGGACCTCTCAGCCGCCTTTGACACAGTCGACCACTCTCTTCTCCTACAAACCCTCCATGCTCATGGCATCCGTGACATGGCTCTTTCATGGCTTAAATCCTACCTTTCTAACCGTACTTTTAGTGTCTCGTTTACTGGAACTTGCTCCTCTCCCTTACCGCTATCTACTGGTGTTCCTCAAGGCTCAGTTCTTGGGTCTCTGCTATTCTCCATCTACACTTCTTCACTCGAAAAATGTATTTCTCCCTTTGGTTTCCAGTACCACCTATATGCAGATGACACCCTACTCTATATTTCTGCTCCTGACCTTTCCCCCTCTCTTCTAACTCGCCTCACTGAATGTCTATCAGGAATTGCGTCATGGATGGCATCCCGTTACCTAAAGCTCAACATCTCTAGAAACAAACTCATGGTAATCTCACCATCTGCTATGTCCACTTTTCCTGACATCTCTATTACTGTTGATAACTCCACTATCCATCCAACAGACCAGGTTTGCTGCCTTGGTGTCACCCTCAACTCTGCTCTCTCCTTCATCCCTCACATCCAGTCCCTCACCAAATCCTGCCGCCTCCACCTGAAAAACATCTTCCGAATCAGCTCTTTCCTCACGCAAGATACCACCAAGTTACTGATCAACTCCCTTGTGATATCTTGCCTGGATTATTGCAACTGCCTACTAACCGGTCTCCCCCTCTCCCGTATTTCACCACTTCAATCTATCCTCAACACTGCAGCTAGATTAATCTTTCTCTGACACCGCTCCTCATCTGCTGCTCCACTATGTCACTCCACTGGCTCTCCATACCCTTCAGAATCAAATTTAAACTTCTAACCCTGACCTATAGAGCCCTCAACAACTCAGCAACCCCTTACATCTCTATCCTCCTATCCAAATACATCCCTACCCGCCCTCTTCGTTCCTGTCACGACCTTCTGCTTTCTTCTACTGTTGTTACCTCTTCCCACTCCCATATTCAGGATTTCACCCGTGCCGCTCCCCTCCTGTGGAATTACCTTCCCTGTTCAGTCAGACTCTCTGCCTCGTACGCGACTTTCAAAACCTCTCTGAAAACCCACTTGTTCAGGGAAGCGTACAACATTGCTTTACAGTACTGCCAACCATCAACCTAATCACAGCCATCGGAACAAACGGCTTCTACACATCAGAAGCAGATCAACTCCTCCTCACCCATGCTGTCCTCTCCTATTGTCTCACTCCCTTCAACCACCGACTAGATTGTAAGCTTGCAAGAGCAGGGCCCTCTTCTCCTTTGCACCAGTTTGTTATTGTATGTGTTATTGTACGTGTTTATAAATTGTTCCAATGAATGTAACAGCGCTGCGGAATAGGCCGGCGCTTTATAAATAAATGTAATGTAATATGAAGAAGGGCTTCACCCAGGAACTATTGGTCAAACCTAGATAGTTCACATGTGTTATATAAAGCAGGATTGATAAAACTGTGTGTAGGCTCAGGAAAAAATGTAAAATGTTTAGCCTGTGTTGTAGTACATAGATTTTAGGCTTAAATGAACATTTTTATCATAGATTTCCTCACATGGTCAAGAAAATAAAAAATAAATTATACTAAGCTACTTGGGCAAAACTTTTTAGGAGAGATTACTTTTTTGGACTAAGGATCAAAGCATTTCTATAAATTTAATTTCTCTCTTTTGTCACTTTAGCCTAATTCAATATGTATAGAAGCAGAGATACATTTTATTATGCTTATTTTATTCTGGAGAATACACTTTATTAAAAGTTGTAGGGATATTATTGTGCTCATCTCAACAATGAACAGCTAAAGTAAAACGTTTTCATGTTGCAACATCGGCACAAAAATAAAAAAAAATACAGGAAAAAAAGAAATGACAACCTCCCATTGTGTAAAGACAACCCCACAAAGCAGTAGCTTTTCTACTGTGGGAGCAGCTCCCTAGAATATATTCAAGATGTGAGGCAGTAAGACTTCTATTCAGAGGGGAGACTTCCCAATTCTTTAGCCTCTGATACTCTAGTTTTAGATTATAACCTCTTGTTCTAACATTTTACCTCTATTGGAATAAACTTCCCTCCTGTACTATGTAAAATCCCTTTACATGTGTTAATGTTTCTAGCACATCTCTTCTCTCTCTCCTTTCCTCCCTGTAATACATATCGAGGTCCCTTAGTCTTTTAGCATGCAATCCATTTACCATGTGAAACTGACCACCTTATACCTTATTTTCAAAGCTCTGTCCCAAAACACTTTAATTGTTCAGTACTTACTTTGAAATACAGTGTGTTCACAAAATATAGAATCTGGTAAAATTTTAAAGAGTTTTATAGAGAAATAGCCATATCATGTTATACCTACCAATATTCTGATCCACTCACAATATGCAAACAGTATTGTGCACTGTCCTACCGGTGGTACCATGTTTTATCTGCCAGTGGCGGAACTGACCAGGCCCTGGAGTTCTGCCAGTCAGGGGGGCCCAAGGGGTGCCGAGCGGTCGTTTTCAGCAACCGCTCGGCGCCCTTCTGTCTCCTCTGCCGCTGCCTGCCTCAGCACTGCCCCGACTGCAGTGTTGGCAGTGTGAGGCGTCTGTCTCAGGTGCCGGCACTTCACGCTGAGCCGTGCGCACCGCGGCAGAGCAGCGAGACAGAGGCCTCACTCCCCCACCACTGGACTGCACGGTAAGTCCCCTACAAAGGGGGGTAGGGAGAGGGTAGATAGTGAGAAGGGGCAAGGGAGAGGGTGGATAGTGAGAAGGGGGTTAAGGAGAGGGTAGATAGTGAGAAGGGGGGTTATGGAGAGGGTAGATAGTGAGAAGGGAGGGAGATATTCTGAGAAGGGGCTAAATAGTGTGAAAATGGGGTAGATGGTGTGAGAAGGGGGTAGATTGGATTGGGATGGGGGGGCTTAACAGATTTTCGCACCGGGCCCTGAGGCTTCTAGTTATGCCTCTGCTTATCTCTATCAGATATCTCTATTTGACATGCCTATAGGTCTAATATAATGTAATTTGTTAAATCTGATACCAGTGAGGTTTCACAGAGAACTGTTGTGTTCTCAAGAGGATAGAATAAAGCACAATAATTCTCTCTTGTAGCATCAGTTGTATTTCAGGTCTCGAGACAATAAAATATACTGCCAGTGGAAAGTTGGCAAATCCTGTACTGTTTATTACTGACTCACTTTCCTTTTTCAATAATGGGCACACTTTCCTTTCCAGTTTTGGACAGTTGTGTTAGCACTGCAAATAGTTTTAGGACTCTGACATTTAAATGTGATTGTATTACTTTTTGTATGTTTATAATTGACTGAGCCCATCTACTTGCAAAAATAAAGTGTTTTAAAATGTCATCATATGAATTAATGATTAGCATTACAAACGAAAACTAAACATTTAAAATCAGTTTTGACAGACTGTCCTCCACTGCTTGATGAGGCAATGTCCTGATGTTTGCTGGGGGTTGGAGGAAACCATGAATGTTCTCTTCTAGCCCTTAAGGAAACTGTTTAACCGCTCTTACATTAGACTGTACCATCTCACAAAAACACATTGCATTTCATGTTGTACAATGAGGTGTAAAATTGTACCTTGTTGGCTATTAATTAGCTAACTAGTTTGCACTAGATTACAAGCATTCTAGAGCACTGGAGTCTTTGCTAAAGGCATAAAAATAATGTATCATCGTGACTAGCCATCACAGGTAACAAGGGTATGAGTTGAGTGTGTTTGAAATACTGCTATAGTGGGGTTATAAAGACACCCAGATTTATACAATATCTCCAAAACACATACATAAATTGACATTTAAAAGAAAAGGTTTTGTGTGGTTTCACTAATTATATTCCATAATACAATTTAGAGCAATGTGTCAGGTCAGATTTTTTTTCCCTTTTTGCATTTAACACCTTCATAATGATGTTTGGCATTGCTGGTGCCAGTTATGTGTTCACCATATAGTCCTGTAGTGCATTACCAATTAGGCTCATTGGCTGGTTTCTTGTGTATAGTTTATAGATAACTTAGTGTAAATAGCATATGGTTCAGTGGTGATGTTTCACAGAAAAACAACATTTAAAAAGGTTCAACAGTATGTTTAGTTCTTTTACAGCTTCACCACATGTGGGTGCAGAATGTTTGAGGTCTGCATTTTTGTGGCTCCCGAGTTTCCCAAATTGGCTTAAGCTTATGCTTCTGTGGTTTGGCGGTACATGTAGTTAAGTGTAGTGTGTGTAACCAAGTTAGGCCTAAGGCAACCAGAGTCATCAAAACACATAAAATAACTGTACTATTATCTTTAATTCTTAACAGAGTATAAGAAGAAGTATGGTGAGGAACATGGCTCATGCCAAGCTGGGATTGCAGGATCATTTATGGAGGTCAGTAATGCCTTTTTATACACTATTACTGTATGACAGACAATTTATATTGCAAAATAAATTTTATTTATTATAAATTTCCAGCAAAAAATATTAGATGTAGAAATGTATGTAAGATTAACTTGTTTTTTTTTAACCTTTTAAAGCTGGAGGACGTAGCACTTATTACAAGCACAGAGTATTACATCACACTTGAGGACACATTACTACTTCCTGTCAATTTGGGCATCAACAGGCCTAAATCTGTTAACTGACAGCCTGGCCTCTTCTCTGCTAGCTGGTGCTAAGTGATCAAGTATGACAGCACTCAAAGCGAAAACAACAGTCTCTCTTTATAAACACTGTGTGCTTTGGTGTCAGAGGGAAGCCATTCTAGTGATGTCATCATGACATCAAAGGGGTTTACATGTGTGTACACGTACGTAGAGTGTTAGGGTGTGTGTTACTTTAAGAGTGTTTGAGCATATGATGTCTGTTGGTGTTAAGAGTGTGTAAATGTATGTTGTGTAAGTGTATGGCAAGCCCTGACAATGAGTATCGTTATTGAGATCATGTTCAATAGACAATAGATGGCTTCCTGCAATACAATTTGCCACTAAATTATAATCTCACATCCACGCTTATTTACATACACACACCGTCACATACAAAAAATGCATTTTATATGATATATATATATACATATATATCACATACACACTGATTCACATATACACACTGTCACATACACATAAAATATATTTTATATATATATATATATATATCTCAGATACATGTCGATTTACATATACACACTGTCATATACACATACAATGCATTTTATACTAACCATTTTGATGATTATTATATATTTATGTTATAATATACATACAGTTATTACAGACATGAGCAGTTTCAGATAAATAACCCCCCTATTACCAGACATTACACACAGTCACAAAAAAACAGACAAACACAGTCACATACACACACATGGTGCTGGCAGCAGCTTACACTAAACAAGATGTGAAGGAAGGACTCAGCTTCTGAACTAGCAGCCAATCAGGAGTGTTGAGAAGTTTCTCATGATTGACTGAGGCCTCCTTAACTCAGAACTTTTCATTCTGGGACAATGCATTGCCCTGGATTGAGGCTGCCCAGGACATAAAGTCCCATTGCAGGACTGACTTGGGCAATCCGGCACACGTGGTCACCCTACTTGGTAAATGCATTAAACATTTGGAATGCTCCGAAGTACCTCATCTCATGACATTACACAGCAAATAGCAAACGTACATGAATGCATTGGTTTAAGCTTTTGGTGGAACCATGTGTAAGTTGAAAAGGTAACACCACAGTCTCTTTAATGTGCCTTTCCTATGTCGTCCACTTGGCCCTTCTTAACATGTATAGTTAAAAGTAATACGGTTTAAAATCCCGGTAGCATTACTGATAATAAAGAGTTATGGATGAAAAATACTCCTTTACGGATGTTCTCTTAACTATTTATTAGCTGCTTACTGTTTTTGTAAAAATGCACTTAATATCAGCTTGTAGCAGGGTTGTAGTTCACTAACAAATGGCTAATCATCTTAGCAAATGAGCAGGTTATTCTATCTAAAAATATCTATAAAGGAGAAAACAAAGTCAATTGAATATTTATGAATGTCAATGAAAACTATCATGTTGCTCACAAGCATTCCATTGACCAGCCTTAAAAAGCAACTGTCACTTGCTGGAATACAGAGGGGAAAGAAGTTGCGTGCTGCTGGTTAAATCCTGTGGCTTATAGATATTGCATTTTTTTATATATTCTTCTTAACACCTTCTTTACTGAGGGTAGCCAAAAACCTAAAGCTTTTTTTTGTGTTTTTACAATATGTTTGTTTAGCTATGATTCCCCTTAGTTTTTTCAAGGGTAGATAGGACTTTCTTTCAACACCACTTTTAGAAGTGTAGGCCAACATTTAGTATGATTGATATTTTGATTTGATAATTGTCACTAAAGTAGCTGAGTTGACCAAATACATTAAATCCATTAAGGAGAATGCATTGTAAGCCCATACATCTTCGGGGTTTGTCATAAATAATATATGTTTCTTAAGTTTGAATAGTAAGAATTACTATATCTTTGTGGCAATTATAGGGCAAATATTAGACAGCATGCATTGCTGTTTCAAAATATCTTTTTTCATTACCGTATTTGCTCGATTATAAGACAAGGTTTTTTCCAGAACAAATGCCCTGAAAAATACCTCTCGTCTTATAATCGGGGTCATCTTATAATAAGACCTCAAATAGGTCTGACTATGAGACAAAAATCCAGATCCCCCACTTAAGTGGAAGTTGTCTACGCGAATCGCGTAGAGCTCTACACGCTGCCCGGACTAAGCACCGGGGACTCTGAAGCACTGGTAAGTTTGGAGGAGGTGGGGGAGGGAGTGTTAAATGTGGGGGCATATTTAACCCCCTTAATGCCACTCTGCTGAAATGGCCTTTAAGACCTCTTAACGCCATTATGCAGATGTGCATAACTGGGGGGCAGTTGAAAAAAAAGGAAATAAAACAAAATATTTTTCTCAATCATAGCTTTATTAACAAACAATTGTTCACATAGTTTACATGCAATTAACATTTACTGGTAAAACTTTTTTCCTATAGGGTCGTCTTATATTCAGGCTTTTTCTTTTTTTTCATAAATTAATATTCATATTTTGGGGGGTCGTCTTATAATCGAGCAAATATGGTATTTTCACAGTTCGTGTATGGGATTTTAATGGTAATCACAAACATATAAAACAATACATAACCCACAAAGTGCATATTTCTGGAGATTAGACAATCTGGGGTATTTCACTGAGAGCTATAGGCTCTTGTTTTATAACCATTTAGCCACAAGTCCGTTATTATCATTTTTTCCCCAAAAATGTTTTTGGTTAGCATTTTTTGCACACTATTTGGGCAAGTCCAAAGGAAATGTATTCCCCCCCGATTACAGAAATACCCTACACGTATAGGTTATTCTATAATTTTGGAAATCTACACAGCACATGACATACTCATTTCACTGCACAACAGCAAACAGCATGGTAGACACACAGAAAATAAGGGGGTAAATTACATAATACACAAACAGGGACAACAGGGGTGGGCTGGCTCAGGGGCAGATGACAAATGACCCCAAGCTGTTTCGAAATGTCTTCACAAAGAACAATTTAGGACCAGCCTGGAGAGGCAGGAATGCAGCAGGGTCATGTAATGTGGTAGAAATGTGATAAAAGTTTGGTAAACGCATGCAAGTGTTTGTGTGAGAGCGTTAATGTATATGTGTTTTTGTGTATGTGTGTTAGTGTGAGAATGTACGTTTTTGTAAAGGTGAATGTTTGTGTAAATGTGTGCCATTTCATATGTAATTTACCTGGGGAAGACGACAAGGAGCCGATGGGGGGGCCAATGGGCTTTGCCTGCCCCCAAAGCCAGAGGGGGCCAGCCTTTCAATTTTCTGGTGCACCCTTTTATGTGGACAACATGGCTGACAGTCATCAGCCCATTTGTATGTTTAGCAAATGTGGGCGCATGGGTTTTTTTTAAATTTATGATTTGCAGGAGGTGATGGCTGATTATTACACATTGTCTGATCCCTACGTGACAGCAGGGATCTAACTATACATCAACTGGCAAGATGTTGGCACAGGTTTTTATTTTTACTTTCGGTTGCTGCTGTCTGCTCCATACATTGATAGCTGCTTTAGGCATTTATTTTTCTAACTTTTCTGAGGCTGCTGATCAGTCTGACTGATCAATGGAACTCACTACACATGAATGAAGCATTGTTTTCATTGTGAACGCGAAGCTTCCATTTACAACACAAGACTTCTTGCATGGGAAGGGTAAATGGACTCTCTTGGGTGCGAGGCAGACCCCTGGTTCCCTTCAGGTAGCAGCGTTCATGGGAGCTTACGCTACTACTTTATTCATAATGTTTCATGCCGTCATGTTATATATGACTTCTAAAATTGTATATATTATGTAAACAGCAGTGTTGCATGGATTATTAGCATAGATGCAGGCATGTTGAACTCTTGCTCTTGGTTGAAATGATGCAATAATAACCAGTTTTACTGTCTGTACTAGGCCTGGAACTCAATACTCATGGTAATACCCTTGAGACGTGTAATCATTGTAAATGCTGTATTATGCTGTATTATACTGTTTTTTTTTAAATTACAACCAATTTTGATGATACCTTATATTATTAATGGGTCTGAGTGTGAGATATTGACATATGGAATATATTAAAGAAAGGTAACGGGAAACACTCCTAACTAGATGTGATTTACAGCTTCCTTTTGCCATAGTTTTACTGTAGCGTGTTCTATGGGGTTTTACTTCTGACAAAATAATTGCCAATAATGTTAATATGTCATTAAAATAGTCTGGACAGGTGTGCAGATGTTAAATTTAGTAGTATTTTTAAATAAACCCCTTTCTACTTAATTTATATATGAGATCAACTTGATGTCTTGAGAGGATTTTGCTAACAAAAGTACAGATATTAGTTTGTCTTTTGTATGTTTGTAATACAAAAAAATAACATAGTATAACAGATATGTTAATGCTATACATAATGTCCTAAGCTGTCTTTGAAAGGTCCAGTCATTAATGGGATAGGGTTAAAACTTTTGAATACTCCACTGCTGGAAAGTATGTGACAGCTGTTGCATTTTAAATGTATATATATATATATATTACTGAACGGTTTCAGTCTATGTTATTCGATTTAAAGAGGAAAACTCAAAACATAAGTAAATATACAGAACTGATCACATAAGATGCATATATTTAGGCAGAAGCAACCACAAAACCACAATAATCATGTAAGCACTCGTTCATTGGGGCTAGAGGATACACTATATAAAATGGCAGCAGTATACTGTTAGCAATTATTATTTTATATGTTAGTTTATGTGTCAACTATGTCCGATTTTAGCGCCCGCAAGACACCTTTTTTTATGCCCAAATGCGCCACTTTATTGCTTCTTTACCATGCCTGGCGGGTTACCGCAGACCTCTGACGGAATTTGAAAGTTTGTGCACCTCTAACTCTGAGCCGCCCCACCTGGTTTCCACGTTGTACTTCATTCTCCTTGCTCTCGAGTGCTCCTCTAAGCCGTATTTCCTGGCCCTTTGGGAACGGGATTTCCCGGCACTTTCCGGGGCTGAGGTGTGGGGTAAGATTATTCAGTTGGTTCATAAGGGCGCTATTTTAAATAGTAGAATCCAGGAAACCTCCTACAAGCTATTGATTCGGTGGTATCGTACCCCCCATGCCCTACATCAGTTCCTCCCGGATGTCCCGGATCGTTGCTGGAGGTGCGAGACTGGCCCTGGCACCATTTTACACATCTGGTGGACTTGTCCCTTGGTTGTCCCCTTCTGGAAGCTTGTGGAGGGGGTGATTCGGGAAGTTACTGACCCTACCTATGTGCTAACCCCGGAGGCGGCTATCTTGCACCATACGGTGCTCCCGGTCGCTGTTTATAGACACTCAGTGACGTACCATATATTAAGTGCGGCCAAAGCTGTCATCCCCCGTTATTGGAGGAGCCGTGACACTCCGCCGATCCAGGCCTGGGTCAGCAGGATAAACTTTATTGCACACATGGAGGAGTTGGTGTGGGCCTCCAGGGGCAAGGAATATTTGTACATCAGGCGTTGGTTCTGGTGGAAGGAGCTCACTTCTTCCCCGCGCTTCCCGGCTCTTTTACAGTCCGCCTGATGTGCCCTCTCGGTCGTGCGGGTTTGCTCCCCTCCCCTGCTCTGGGTGCCTCCCTCTCTCTGTACCCCTTGATTGCTGCTCCAGCACTTGGGTGTTATGTGGTAGTAGTGACACGCGCCATCTGACTTTTATGTTGTGCTCATGATTCTGTTTTATTTGTTTCTGTTTGCTTTTTTCGCGTACTGTCATCTCCGTGTGCCTACATACGTACCTTTTGGCCGTACGCATTGTGTTGCGGAGGTCTTTGCTGGCCACCGCTTTCCTATTGTGTACTCTGGTTGTTGAGCACCTCTGCTCCGCACTCTGTACTTCTATGTATTTTTTCCTATTGATCCGCGGCATGATGATCTCTGTTATACATGGTTATTGACCTGTGCGTCGATGTGTCGTTTGCCTATGATCACTGATCTATCGTGCTTTATTTTGACGTGCATTGTGCCTTTGAACTACACATGTGCCTTTTGGTATGTTCTCGGTTGTAACACATTGTTGTATACCTGTCCTTTTAATAAACGGAGACTTGACAAAAAAAAAAAAAAACTATGCCCGATTTTACGGAAGGCTTGCACAATGGACAGAAAACAGCACTTTTACTCAACTGCAAATCTTGACTTCCACCTGCCCCTTCTCTCTACTCTTCTCTGCAAAAAGCTAGCCTCTGACAGTAGAGGTGCTGACCATGTCCCCAGTATGTAATCAGATCCACAATTTTCTTTTAAACAATTAATGAAACAATTATACATATCTCACTTTTAATATAAGTAAGATTTGGTTAATTGTTTTTTAATGGTGAAAACATGTAATTGATCTTTAATGTATACCTGGTTTAATAGCTTTTAGTATCCGCCTCTGTGCTGCTGTCTCCTCTGCTTGGTATTGGGTTATAATGTCATATCCTGGTGCTCTGCTGGTAAAGGAAGCACGAAATGCGGAAGGAAACCATGGAGGACTGTGCCAAGTTGGCAAAGCCCTCCATAGTGTTAATGGGCTGATTGGGTAGATATGACTTAAGTAGTGACCTTATGCATTAGAGGGGTGTCCCCCTAGGGCTGGGCTTAGATACCCTAGACCAGAATACGCCACTGGCGAACAACACTACAGTTATCTGAATTGTGATTTTATTTTTATTTTGGTCTGCATTTATTAATAAGTAAAATATTGAAGCACAGCTTAGTTGAGTCAAGTTGTTCGATGTCCATGACTGATGAATTTAGCTACTAAATAACACTACAGGAACACAGATTCATACGACCAGAATCTCTCTGATGCACTGTAATAACCTCTTATTTTAAAAATAGGCGAAAATATTTTTTCAGTGCAAAGTTGTTTACAGACGAAGACTACTCTATGTACAACAAAACCCCACAAACAATTAATGGTCAATTTTTTTAAAGTGTTCAGTGGCATTCATAGGCAGGATGGCATTATGACCCATATAAGAATATTTCTAATATTTAATCTTATTTAAATCTGTAAATTTCAATAAATAAATGTAATTGATCAATAATAGTAAAGTTTGATATTTCCTTCCATGGACTCAAATATTTTAGACAATTTCATAGGCTCTTTGAAGTAACTTTGTTATACTGTATAGGGAAGTTTCAAGATAATTAATACAATGTATTAATATGTATTAAATCAAGTTATTGAGTTAGGTAAGTTGACAGTGGAACTAAAGACTAATAAATGATAGAATATATACAGAGTGAAAACATGACCCAAATTTGTTGTGATTTTGCTAGGAGTATGGAAAACAACCATATTTTCAGTAGAGTAATGGGTTTCATTTTAAAAATGCTATTGGGGGTCAAGCTTCATACTACATACTACTTCATCAGTAAACCAATGCAGTAGTCCTGATTGTATTATTTCATTGGTTGCACTGGTGACAAAAACATGATCCCCTTGTGTTGCTATGTAACAAAAAAGTCATCTATCAGCTGGCTCTGCTTGCCATCAGTTTAAATACTGCTTAAGATTTTATAAACTTGTGCTTTGTATTTAATTATCCCAGGCACAAACTAATATGAAGTTGCATAAGATAGAGTTATTGGCTTGTACTAATTAAACTCTAATAAAAGTATGTAAAAGTCTTGGCAACTTGATGTGACATTCTGGGAACAAAAAGGAAAAGGGTGTCCTAATGAAGAACAGTCATGATATAGAAATCAGTGCTTGGCTTGATAACATTTACAGCTCTGTCAGCAACAGATGCTTCCTGGATGTCTTTGTGTGTCATCCAATACTTCACCTCCCCATGTTTTATATATCCTCACCACCCAAGCTGAAACATGGTTTTTATACTCCATTCCAGTTTTACTGTAGAAGGCGAGCACTTATTCAGGGTAAAAATAAATAATTCCTTCAGATTTGCATTTTGCAAGTACCAAATTTTATAACCTTTATTATAATTATATATTATATTTGACCTATATAGTTTTATAAAATTATTGTTTTCATTAAATATGTTGTTTTCCTTCAGCAGGAAAAAAGCTAACTATAACATTTCCAGAGCCGCTTATCCATGTGGGTGATATACCAATACCATACCTGGACCTTTCATTCCTTGGTATATGTGGGCAAATAAGGGATCATATTTAAATAGGAGTTGCAGATGTATAGAAGCATGTACTATTGTTAAACCAGAGTTCTCAACAATGAAGTATTTTTAGAATAAAAACAATATGTAGTATATATGTGTTCTTTAAAAAAATGTAAAAAGTAAGACAAACAATCAGCTAAAACTAAATAAGCTTCAGTCAGGAAAAAATCTGCTCTGTAATTGCAGCACAAAATGTCTAGAAACAATAGGCCAGAAACTTGGTATATAAATGAAATAAGCAATTGAATACAATCCTGTAAGTTTTTTTTTGCCTAGGCCAGGTCATATATTTTACTTGGTTTTACTTGGTTTAATTGTTTTAGGGCATATTGTCGTTCTGTTTTTTACAGTGGTGCGGATATGATAATGCTATATAATTCAATATATAATAATATTCAATCATGGCCAAGCTTAATAATTGGACATTTTTTGTATTCATTTTAGTTTAGTGGGGTATTTAGGGAAGAGTCCACATGAATGTGTAGCCTAGGGATGTTAGCCTCTGGGACAAACATGAAAAACGGGTAACTACAGGTCAGAGGTAATGGTCCTCACTAATACCAATTGCCAGAAGCCCAATAAGGCATTAGGGTATTGTTAGTGGGGGGACTAAGGATGCCCTTCACCCTACGGTGCATGGCTTGTTTGCAAAAAACAAACAAAAAGCACATTTCACAATGATAGTGTATAGTTACTGTTCCTCTCTAACAGTGCTGTAGTAAAAAAAAAAAGTTTTTTAAACCACCATGGGATTTTGGGATTGACATAAATGCAATTATCAATCAGCTCAAATAATATTGATACTGGCAATATACATTTAATATGACTAGAAATCAAGAAATCCCATGCCGCAGTAAGCAGTCATAGGTCATACAGAGATTGGAGATGTAGCTATTCTTCAATATACTGGGTCTTAACTATATTTTTAAAATTTGGGGATCAGGGCAAGATTCAAAACCCTGTTTTGTCTGAACTTTGTTGTATCAACTTTATCAACTTGATAAAGACCTCATTGTGAGGTCGAAATGTTGTTGGTGTTGTCCTTCAATGAATCTGCCTGAGCTGGAACCCTTGAGTGCCTGGAGCCTTTATTTATTTTGATCTACTGGGGAGCTGGCCCTTCCTGGCACAGTTAAGCACCTGAGTTCCTTTGGTGTGTGTGTGTGCAGATTCCTCATGCTGGTGACTTGAACTGTGTTGTATGGCATGCAATTTTCTTTCTTCTTTATGTGAGTGCATTTTTGACAGTCATGTATTTAATTTACTGCACACACATACATAGCCTTGACACACACAGGCTGGGTGTAGTTGGCAGGTTGATATGAACACTTGCCAGCATACTCATAATTCAGTACTGTTGCCCTTGTCAAGACTGGCCTTCACCATTGGAATGGAGTAAACATTCATCCATACATCCACCAGATTTCATCAGCTCCTAAAGAATCCAATAGCTGTCTTCAATTGGGACTTCATTATTGCTACAATTTCTCTCCTGAATGTAAGGTTGTAGTGCACAATGAGCTCTCAATTTAGTAGTTGAGAAATAATATAATGGTGAGAAAAAGCCACTACCTTGTCCCATGGTATACACATTAGGCTGTTGTTTACATTAGTCTGTAATAGGTTAAAATATAGGATTACAGATCAGTTCAACTGTGATTATCAGAATAAATGAACAAAATCAAATAAAGCAAAAAAAAACCTATGACTTATAAATTAAATGGAAATGCTCTTAAGTGTAAGTGTGCAAAAACAAATTGTCTAAAGAAACTGTTGGTTTAGTAGCTGGTGTTTAATGAGTAAAATATATTTAAAATGTATATACAGTATACCTAAATACCCAAACATTTAATTTTTTTTATGTTCTAATGTTTGATTTTGATCAGCATGTGTATATAGATGTCACTGTGTAAAGATCACATGTGTGCCTTTTATTTGTAAAAACATTTATCTGTTCAGATGTGTGCAAACAGCTTCTAGATAAGTATTGTGGTGTGTATTGTGTCCAAGAATATATTTGTTATAAGTCTGTACTAGGGCCTTATTGAAATGCACAACATATAGCGTAATGCCTACACCAAAGGTCTTCTAAAAATAACCCAGAACAATTCTATACTGCTCCTGTATTTATAGAAGGAGCTATTGGCAGGGTTCATAGGTTGTTATATCCAAAAGTGGTGGGAATGTGGGAATAGTAACTTGTAGCAATTTTTTAGGGAAGTCTTATATATTTATTTAGCAGGATGTTGGTTAGAATATGCTAGACCTCAGAGATCACGTCTGTGTAGAAAGAATTCTTTTTCCATGGTCCTAAATGCTTTGAAGTCACTGTACAGTATAGGAGATTCATCCTAGTTACTATATGCGGAGAAATTGACTTATTAATAAACCAATATTTAAAAAAATATGTTTAGGGAAAGCACAGTGTTGTTCAGAAATGAAAACTACTGTTGTGTCATAATTTAAGTAATTAAGTAATATTAAATGAATATTAAAACAATGTATTTGTTCTCTAGTGCCGTTCACGAGAGATCGCTAGATAGAGAATACTTTCATAGGCAGTAAGACCAAGAAGGATGTGTATCTCTGCTCTCCATAAGGGTTATGTTAAAATATTAGACCTACACTATAAGAGTCTTTTGTAAACTTTGTTTCATATTCCATCAACTTAACAGTATCCTCTCATACAGCCTTCCCAGAGAACAGTTGTAAGGCATATGTTCGTTATAGCATAGTAGAAAGCTTTAGGTATGTATTAGCTTTGTTACAATATCTATATTTACATCTCATGTTTTTCTTTTTTAGGAGCTGGTTGTAATGGGAGCACCAGGATCATATTACTGGACCGGCACAGTTAAAGTTTTAAATCTCACTGACAACACATACTTCAAACTGAATGATCAAGCTGTCAATGCCAGACACTATACATATCTAGGCAAGTGCATACTTCAGATAGCTGCCTTCTAGTTTGACATGATTTTATGTATTTGTAAATAAATTGCAATTTATGACTAAAAAAAATTGCAGCATATATATATATATATATGGCTAGTATATAGTTGTTGGACAATATGCATATATTTAAGTGGCCTGCTACACTTTAAGTTCCACAAAATTAAACTTACAAAAAAGTTTTTGTTGCTTGAACCAGAAAACTTACATCTAGTTTCGCATACGTGTCCTTATTGTCATTTTTCCCATCTTATTGTCATTTTTGTGATTACGTTCAAAAATCTTTTGTACGCTACAGTCATGTCTTGCGATTCCTAGACGACCTTCTGACGCTTAGGGGGCAGTACTTGTCTGAGCTGATGTCAGAAACTTTGTACTGGCCACAAATACAGACAATTTGTGGCTTGCATAAGGACAATTGATGTAATTTGCTTAAGTATTATGTACACCATTACACTGCATTCTGTGTCACATGTGACACAATCCGTGCTGTAATCTCCAAGAGATCACTAGAACTAGAGCTTTTCAAATATCAGAGGATAATGGGTAGGCGAGTATTTGCATGATACCTATGTTCACATGGTAGAAGCTCAGATACAAAAATCAAGTGAGATTTAATAAAAAATAGCAATCTAGTTTTAACGTGGATGGGCACATCTAGTGTATTAGTACAAGTCCATAATAGTTACTCCAGAAAGAACAAATTGGACACAATGGATTGACTCTTTTATGTCCCATCAAAATCAATTTATACTCCAAAGGTATATGATAAAACTGCATAGCTTGCATACTAACCAGAGACACGTTTCAAAGCTAAAAATGTAATGTGCCTGCTGTCTTCATAAAAGTAATATTCCATAAAAACGTTTTTGTAAACAAATTCAGCACGACAAAGATCATTCCTAATATTGTTGAGTGATCAATTAAAGTAACTTCCCAGAAAACTCAAATGAGGGAATCATCCTGAGAATGTAATGGGGCCACAAAGCTATCATATGCATTAAAGTGCATATGATGTCTGGACTACTAAAGTTCCAAGGTATTTACACATCCAAGCAGATCATATATACTGTCAAGATAATTTGGCTTTCAAGCTTCTATGCAAAAAGGTCTACTATATGTGTGCTTTCTAAAATAAAGAGATACTTGAATGTGTAGTTGGTGTTCACCATATTAACTAAAAGGAAGTTGCCAGAAGAGTTTGCATGAGATTTATGGTTCCAACTCCCTCACTTTTTACGAAGGGCCAACTCTGGCAGATTTCTTCCAAGAACGACAAAGCCAAGCCTCACCGGCCGATTAAACAGGAGCCAAGCTCTTCCTGCAGTAGAAGTTTCCTGGGGTTGACTCTTCATAATATGTAATATGTGAGGGAGCTAGGACTCTCATGATAACTCTCCTTTAAGTGAATAGACCCGAAAGTCAACTTTATTCAATCATGCATTTCATCTTTAATATGCAGTTCAGAAAAGCATAAACTGGTTTGTTGGTCACCAAATGAGAGTAGAATATGAAGGACTCAGCTTTATGACCATAAGAATTTAGTGTCCACCCACAATAATGCATAGGGTTCCTTGGTATGGATAAGTGACAGGCCTTTTTAGATTATTTGGTGCAGCTAGTAAATGTCTAGTCCTGTAACTAGCAGTATACCAATTTCCTTTAGCCCAGACAACCACTGTAAATTAGGATGAACAGGTTGTCCTTGTAATTGATTATGATTATGAGAAATATATGCATATTTAATTCACTGCTGCACTGCATAATGATGTTTTTTGTAAGTACCCCTGTTGAAAGTACATCTGGTTGGCCTGAAAATATTTTTTTTATATATCTAGACTGCCACCTGACCTATACTTTTTCAGCATCCAAAACATTTCACTAATCACATTACCCCTAACTCCTGATACTCTACCAAATGTACTGATTTCCTGGAATTGCGATCATACTATGATAAAACCAGTAGTTATCTGCTTGCAAATCTAAATCCATTTCAGCATGAAAGGCAGTAGGTCATATTAGTTAATGGCAGTGAATCACATGTCGTCATATAGAATTTGTTGTGGTGACGCAGGCTGCAGGCTTTGTATTGCTCTTCATGCATTCAGGGGTTGAACCAAACATTATAAAATAACCAACTTAAATCAGACTAGCTCGAAACAAAGTATTATTATACACTATTTGTAAAGCTGTTTGGGTGTTCGTGCATTGATTCTGAATCCTCACCCTTGTCTGTTCTTTTTTCATTTCAGGATATGCAGTCACTGCTGGTCACTTTTCTCAGCCAACAACCATGGATGTAGTTGGTGGAGCTCCCCAAGATAGTGGAATCGGAAAGGTAAGTCTTCCGTTACTCAGAAACATAGCAACACATAATTTATTCACAACGGATCTCCTAGTTCCACAAAACCGTTGAGCACAGGGCTTTTACTTCCTCTCTGATTGTTGATTTATTTTTAGCTCATTGTTCATGAGGTAATCCACAATTGGCATCCAGCCCTATTTTTTTGCAAACCATTGCTCTAGGGCTAACATGCTGAATGATTTAAATGTCATATTTACAACTCCAACCAGTAACTTGGGGAGACCTTCCTCAGACCATGAGGTAATGCCAGGGGATCTTTCGTGATCTTTTACATTTATATTTCTATATGCGCACACATAGGTATACAGCATACACTGCACCTAAAACAACCAAACAGCTTAGCCGATAATAAATTCATAATGTATAAATTAGTAGATACATTAATATGCATAACTTAATAAAAGACCTGTTGAAGATGCTGCAGCTCCAAAGCAGTTTACCACCCACATCTGCTGTATGCACTTTGCACCAGTTTTGGCTAGATCAGAATTCATAAAGCATTTTGTACAGCTGTTAACAACAAGTGTAAATCATTTAAAGTTGGCTTTGAACGGGTCTGCATCCATTCCACTGGCCCTGACATTTCACAGCCCTGTTTAAGTGCCTAGAAGGCATGAAGCTATTCTGTTATTCTGCTTATATATCAGTTAACATTCTCCTATAACTTTAACTATAATAAAAGAAATTACGTTCAGGAGGCCAAATCCAACAAAAATCTGATGGGATCATAAATCAACAATTTGTTCTTAAAAAATTATTTTGGCAAACTATTAAAAAAGATGACTGATCCACTCCATGTCACTCTCCACACTTTCCTCAATTTAATAAACTATATCCCATTTAAAATAAAGTTTGGAAATTATATTGAACATTTGCAGATGAAGCATCTGGCTTTTACTAATTGAATGTAGATTTTTATTCAGTGCCGCTCAACTTCAAGAAGCCATATTCCCCATCTGTAATTCAAGGGGACATTCTAGTGTCTCAGTGCTTATTGTGTCATATCTGTACACAATAGGATTCCACCTTTTTGGGAAAAGTTAGCCATGCTATTTTTCTTTTAAATACTGGTTAAGTGTCAACCTTGATACAGAGTACATACACTGCACTATTCAAATTGCAGAAGAAGTAATTCAATATCATTCATTCGTCTTGATGAGCTCTAGTCAATAGTTGTTAGTAAACGTGTGACAAAGTAATTTCATAAGTAGTGTATACTTGTCTTTCAAATAAAATGTTAATATTGACCATGTTAAACATGTTAAATATTCTGTACTTGAAGCCAGAACTTAAACACAACCAATGTAAAATGTAAGAGGGCCAGATCAAGCTTGAGATCAGGGCTCTCTGCCCCTAATGTATCGGTTTGTCTTAGTCTGTCAATTCTCGTATTTTCATACCCCTTGAATATATGTATTGTATTAAGTGCTGCGTAAATTGTTAAAGCCTATATAAATAAAAGAAAATAATAATTTCATTTTCCAGAACGTGGCTTCTTGGTCTACATTTAACAAAATCTTTTCATTTGCAAAATCAACATCACAAAAAATATAAAAAAATATAACAATGCTTAAAAGCACACTTACTGGCTTTATATTCAGCCTTTTGAACATGTGATTGTTTCTAAAACATCACCAGATAATTTATGGTAAGCATGTTCTCCCTGTTTTGATAGAGTGGGTTTTGAAAAAGCACTGTGGAAACTATTTGTAACAATCTCTTCTTGTCGATCATAATTTGATCATTTTAGAATATTAAGAGGTTTCTTTTTTTCCTTCATTCAGGTTTATATCTTCAGAACGGACAGGAGATCAGGATCACTTATTAGAATTTTTCAAGCATCTGGCAAAAAGGTCAGACTTCTTCTTTATTAGTAAACATGTGATTTGAGGTTTACCGTAATTTGATTTAACGTTTAACTTTAGGGCATTAATATGTAACTGAAACATACTGTATAGCATAATGATGAAAATAGTTTCCACTGGCCTGGTACTGTTTTATAAAAAATATCATTGTCTTCTTGTCTTACCTTATTTGAATATTGAATGAAATGTTGGCACAGAGCGCTTTGTATCTAGCAATCTTGCTTATTAGAAAAAGGCTTCATGTGTTGGTTCCTGAGTAATTATACCTCGCACTCCTACCACTATGATAATCTGTCATTTAACCCATCTGGTTTCAGCTTAAGCCACACTATTATCTATAGTGCAGTTGAATTCAGTTATTTGAAAAAGTGATCAAAAATGATAACGAAAAAAACAATAAGCACATGGTATAGTTTTTGCTGTCAGAAGCTCCGTATCGTGCAAGATATTTCTTGTTAATACGTCATAATGAAAATAAGGTCATTGTACTTTAAGTGAACAAGCATTTACTGGAGGATATTGGCTACATGCTGTAATATAACACAATTTTACTGAACTAAGAAGGTAATAGCTAAGTGCAGAAGGTAATAGCTAAGTGGAACAGCTTACCGGCAGGAGTGGTAGAGCCTGAAGGAATTTAAACATGTGTGGGATAGGCGTAATGCTATCGAATCTAAGATGAGACCAAGGACTAATTAAGGTTTGAGTCTTTATATCAGTAAAATAGGCTAATAGTGCAATTGACATTATTGACTCTTACAATCATTTTGAGTTAAGCAGTTTAAGTTAAAATGCTAAGGATTGATTATATGTGTAGGCTGATATACTGAACACTTTGTAATGACTTGGTTACAGATGGGCTCTTACTTTGGCTCATCCTTATGCGCAGTTGATCTGAATGCTGATGGGCTCTCGGACCTGCTAGTCGGAGCACCCATGTTCTCTGAAATCAGGGATGAAGGGCAAGTCACCGTCTATATGAACAGTGGAAATGTAAGTAGATTATGTACTAACAATAGTATGATGAGGAAGTATATACATTATCTACAGTACTTGTATTTTGGTGTAAGAACATTTTTGAATGACAACTCATTTCTCTCTGTGCAACCTTTAAAAATTAGCATTAGTTTCTACGCATTTTAGCAAGTTGAATTAATGCCTTTGTTAATATTTCTTTTTTTATGAATAATGAACACAAGCATTGTCATAATACATTAGAATATTTTACACCTATTTAATGCCTACGCCTTACCAAGTAACAATGTTATATATGTATGTATATAAATATCAGGGTTAAAGTGAAATATAGAGTAAAAAAAATCTTCTTTAGATTTGATGGAGAACTAGGGGAGCCAAGTGAGGGAGGCCTGAGCTGGTTTGATTTTAATATTTTGATCCATTACCTGAACCTTTTTGGAGCATTGTACAGCATTGTACATGTAGTAAGGCCAACTCTAGATAACATTACTATGGTGGTTGGAATTTATTTTTTTTTTAAAGAAAAAAAGACACGCAGAGGAGGTGGTGGAAGGGAGCCTTAACACGCATAGGAGTGTTAATTAAAAAGAAGTTGTCATATCTGAAATAAAACATACTGTATCTGAATCCAGCGCCAATAACTATCAATAACATCTAATATTTTTGTTATGGTCTTTTTTAAACCATATTTCTATTCAGCTTTAATATCACATACCTGCCTCCATCATAGGCATAGCTTGTATTGTATTGTAATGTTCACATCAGTCCAAGTATTGATGAAGATGGTTTTTATAGGTTTAAGAGGTTTTACACTGAACTATGCATAGAAATTACAACTATTTATCTTCCAAATATAGTGCATGCAATAAGCACAGCTTTATTGCAGGGTAGCAGTTCTTTTATCTACAGTTATGCTAAACTATTAAACTGGCATTAGGGGAGGGGGGATTAATTATGCAGAACCATTTATGAAACAGTAGATCAGATGGGCTCTACTTCCGCCAGAGCTTTTCACACTTTATTGAGAGTGGATCTACAACCTCAATGCTTCCCAGTTGATGGTCCTATTACATAAATGTATTTTGCTTGCAGACATACCGCAATTTCCTTGAATTTACTGACTTTGTAATTAAGAATTTCATTTGGCAGCAGTTCAACAATTGCTCATCCTACTTTGCTTTGCATATTTATCATACCTGCAATAGAAGGATTAATGAAGGAAGAGTCTGATGTCCTCTTATATGAAAAATTAACTTGCTCTTTTTGTTCTTTCTGTTATAAGATACTCAGACTTATGATATGTCCAAACAAGATTTATGTTATAAAATGCATTTACTTTGTGCTTAAAAGTAAGAAGCAAATATTTTTGTTTTCTGTTGGAGTAACTGTGAAGTTAGGGAAACAAGTAAGCGTTATTTACACTTAAATCTGTGTCAGCGTTAGGCCTTTAATTCACCCATGAAAAAAACATAATGAAGGGTACAATGGTGAGGAATAATTTGATTTTTAGTCTAACCAGTACACTGTTGGCAAAAGTACAGAGAGATAAATTTAAATTTGGTTAAATATTTGAGTTTCTAGAGTGTCGCACTTCCTCTCATTCAGACATTGACAGTAAAAAGAAAGAGCCTTCTGTTTCACTTAAATGCTGGTCAAGTAGGTTCTTCCCAAGGAAGATTACAATGTGTTAATAGACAAAGTCATATATAAGAGAGGCTGTTAAATAAGCTGTAAATTCGTTTCAGATGACATGTCTGAATTCACACCTGTGTTAATCCAATGGGTTAACAAATGCTGTTGTCATCACTGTGGCCTGTGTTTCTTCTCCTGCCTAAAAGTTCCTTTGAAGTAACAGTCAGTCATCAGAAGCATAGATGATGATCCCCCTGTCCACTATAAAATGATTTCATGGGATAATACAAGTTAAAAGGGATTTTCCATAACTCTCACTTATATACTTATGTATTCAAACACATGGAAACAGCACTGCAGGCTTGGATCAACTGAATTAGACATACAAACCCTGTATTTGCAGGTATACATAAATATGTATGAAAACATGGCATAGCTGATATAGATCACCAAAATAACACACAAAGCAAGCTTTGCAGGTGTAGATCAATTGGAAATCACATGTCAACGTTAAATGTATAGCTAAAACTCTCTTAATTACAGGCATAGATCACTGGCTGCACAACCCAAGGTTCAGCCCTGGTGTCCACATTGCCCACATAGAACCTGACCAGCACCCAGATTACACACATAGAACTTGCCACCTTTGTCCCCAAACACCCCAGCCTGAGCCATATTTGTCACCAAACAGACCAGCATGAGCCATCTTTGCCCCCAAACAGTCCAGCATAAGACATCTGTGTCCCCAAACACCCTACATCATCTTTGTCCCATTAACACCCTGCCTGTGCCATCTTGGTCCCCAGAGCTGAAACACACTGCTTGTGCAGTCTTTGCCTTTCCCCAAGTCACTTATACATCTATGATACACACTTTTACAGTCACTCATTCACTCTTTCATTCACACAATCATTAATTCTCTCATTTACACATATTCATTAGTGCATGTTCATTAGTGCATGTTCAAAAAACATTCCAGCAATCCATCCCCACATTACTTAATTCTCTAATTCATGCACAATTCATTCACACATTAATTCATGCATTCACACAATTCATTCACACATTAATTCATACACTCACTCATTTTCACTCTTTATTTCAATATTCTTACTAACCCCCTTTCTCACAAGCTACGTCCCCGCCCCTTCTCACTAGCTTCCCCTCTCCCACTTCTCACTACCCCCCTTTTTTGTAGTTCACTTACCTGCTGAAGTCCTGCGGTGGGAGCACAAAGCCACGGTGCACGCTGCAGAGTGCACCAAGGTATGACGTCATATTCCGGCGCTCAACATGAAATGCAGTCAACGCGACTAAGACAGAGGCCTTGCGCTCCCACTGCTGCAGTCAGGGCAGCATTAAGGTGGGTAGTGGCAGGAAGTGGAGGAAACAGAAGGGCACAGAGAGGTTGCTGAAAACTTTTTCATGGGCGACCACTCGGCGCCCCCCTCTCTCCTCTGCTCCCTGCCGCCTGGGTGCGTGCAGCTCGCACACCCCAAACGCCGACCCTGACAGTCTGCAACCTGGCCATGTGCCACAACTGAAGGCTTTGTCATCACTGCCCTAGATTTTCTATCAGTCTTGCATTCCAATGGCACAGACAGGTTATATTCAATCCTGTTCTTGCTGATACAAGATTGCATGCAAAACACAAATATTAGTTTACTGTTTTTACTGTGGATGCAATATATTGAGATAATAAGTGACATTTGCATTCAGTTAATAGAGGAATGATAGCGTACTATTTTTGCAAATAATATAGATAGCTACCATTAAGTACTAATGTTATAACTTCAGAACAACCTGTATTTGTCACACACTATTTACATTTTCCCTTACATTTCCCTATCATGGCATTCAATTAAGAGTATTTAATTAATATTTGAGTAATGTTACCTCCATTGTTATTTGAATATGCACTAATTTCTGCACATTTGACAGGATGGTAGAAAACTGTGAGGTTATTTTAAAATTAGCTCTGTTTTAATAGTTATTGCTCTGTTAACCACTCTTGTTGTTGTCTGTTTGCCAGGGAGTACTGGATGAAAGGATTATCTTAAATGGTGATAATGCATACAACGCACACTTTGGGGAAAGCATGGCCAACCTGGGCGATATTGATGACGATGGCTATCCAGGTGTGTATAATGAAATGCTTGTTGTGCAGAACATACCTATTCCATTCCAAAGACCAATTCATCGCTCTAAGAACCTAACCTTTCCCATCTCAGCATAAGGTCAAAATGCTTTCTGACACACAAGGTTTTCTGACCAACTATATAATAAATGTAAAAACTCAAGTTGTTTTTTTTCCCTATAAAAATAATCTTATTTTGTGAATGTATTTATTTTCTTTGAATAAATATTAATGCCAACAAAAATAAATAATTGAATCCTATGCATATTCCTATATCATGAATGGTCTTACTGGAAGGACTAGTGCTCTATTTCAGAGAGTTTGTGTCCTAATAATAGATAATAGTTTTAATCATTTTATGAATGTGTCCACGCTAAGCCTTTAGCTTGGTTGGTCCTTATCTTCCTTTCGGCTTCTTTTATGGGCTGTTTTACACAATCTCATATGCAGATAAAGCCAGTGTAAAGGGAGTGTTGATATAACTATAAGTATTGATATGATGCAGTCAATTCATGTGCATACAGCAAAACAACTTTATTTTTAAGCCATTCTTGTCGTACACTATTCCATGGAAAGGTTATGAGAGCATATATAACACAATCTAATTCTTTCCAAACTGCTTATTTTAGAGTGGAAAATTCACAAATAGAGGCTGCCTTTCCTAACAGAAAAGTGAATTGCAACATCAAATAATAGATCTGCTCACCAGTCAAATTAAATAATGTGTTTGTGTGCGTGTCTATCTATCTATCTATCTATCTATCTATCTATGATAGATAGATAGACATACAGACAGAAAACCAAATATATTCAGGATTGCTACACTATAAACATACTTCAAGATAGCTAATGTGACATTAAATCAAATATGTTCTATACTGAGGTAAACCGGTATTAGGAAGAGGTATACATTTAGAACAGAGGCATATATACTGACCAGTAGGCTTGGACTATGTGGACTGTTTGTCGGTGGTACTCATTGTCTTAGTGCTGAAATATTGTGGGGTAGGATAAAAGGATTTGAAACAGATCTATATAAACGTGAACTGAGAAACCTAAGTGCAGTTAGCAAGCAGCAGTTTGTATTGCTGTCCTCCTAGGTTACACAGACTTTATTTCAACATATTCATTAACAGACCCCTGCTGTTTACTCTTGTGCTTTGTCACAGACGTTGCAATTGGAGCCCCGAAAGAAGATGACTATACAGGAGCTGTTTACATCTACCATGGTGATGCAGATGGGATTGTGCCACAATATTCTATGGTTGGTGTATTTTTGTATTCAAATACTCTGGGTTACGTGAAATGACTTGTTTTTTTTATATTATTTGTATTGATTGGTTATAGAGCCAAGCAGGCAGTTTAAGGCAGGGCTGAACTGGGAATGAAAAGCAGCCCTGGAAACATTTGGACACCAGCCCCATAAACCAATTTTTTAAATCACATTACTTATATTAAAATCCCAGAAACCAAAAGTGTTAAAAGGCCCAAATAAGTTACAGAGATGGGAAAACATGGAACTAAAACATTTGCTACTGCAAAAACTTTTAGATGGAAGTGTGTGTAAAAGGTTCTCCCATAAGGGGGGAAAGAATGTGAAACCAAAGAGAATTGTCCCCTGTAGAGCATAATTAAATCAGGCCTTACAATTAAATTGGGTTTCACAGACTCTGAAGATCCCAACCACCATCCAAGCTTCTGAGACTAATCCTTTGTGATAAGGTCTGCTTATCAAAATATATAACACAATACCTCTTACTGATTTCTGGGCCTAGAATGTTTTGTCATCTGAAGGGACTACAAATTCAGGATGGTGTTTTATCTCTGGATAAGTAAAAATTAAATTGTTCAATTTATTTCTAAAGTAAGTAAAGTGCCAGGAAACAGATGACCAAACACACACACACCAGGACAGGCTCTGCCACACGAACACCCAAACATACACACACCAGGACAGGCTTTGTCACACAGACACCAAAACACACATACCAGGACAGGCTCTGCCACACTGACACCCAAACACACACACATACCAGGACAGGCTGTGGCACACCAACACCTAAACACACACACACCAGGACAGGCTCTAGTATTTAGTATTCATTTATGTAATGGCCCCAGCTGCCTCCCTTGTGCATTGATGCCTCCAGCCCAGATAAAATGCTGCCTTGCAGTATGGGGGGTGTATATCTGACTAATTGGTTCCTTTCCATGAGTCTATACATCCCCCAAACTGCAGGGTAGCATTTTATCTGGGCTGGTCAGCAATATGTAAAAATTATATGTGTCCTTGAAAACATGGCTGATGTGGTCACCCTAATGGCCCCAGCCACCACCCAGCCCCACATTGTATATTTATCCCACCACCCAGCCCCTCCTTTAATATTGATTTATGTGATGTCCCCCAGCCAGCACCCCCTTGTGCTAATGCTCCCACACCCTTACATATTGCCCCTCCCCCCTAGTATCATGTCAGCCCTAGCACCCAGATTGGAAGCATAGGACTTGCCATCGTTGCCCCCAAACAGCCTGCCTGTGGAATCCAAGCCTCAAACAGCCTCCCTGTGCCATTCCCCCCACTTAGACATCCATGCTATCAAACACATATGCATTCACAAATATTAATTCCCTCATTCACAGATACTCATTCATTCCCTCATTCACAGATACCCCTTCTTTCCCTTATTCACACTCTTTCATACACCTACCCCCTTACCTGAACTGCAGATCTCTTGGTTGCCGCTCGCAGGGGCCAGTGTTTAAGAGATGTCCTGCTTAAACTTGTTAGTAAGACTAAAAGAAAAAGGAAACCACTGTGCTACTCTGCAGATATATATTGAAGAAGGAAGAAGCTAGCATTCAGGAACTATAAATAGACTCAAAGTGCATTATTAAATGAGCCAAAACAAGCATTGAGGAGAAAATTGCCAGGCCAACAAAAAAGGTGATAAAACTTTTTTTTTAGATATAAAAGTGAAAGAAGAAAACATAAACTAGAAATAAAAACACAAACATGTAACATGGAATACTCAGCCAACTACAGACCAATAAGTCTTACGTCAGTAGCTGGCAAATTAATGGAAACCATGCTAAATGATATGATTGTTAAATACCTGGTTTGCATGATCAGAATCAGCATGGGTTTATTAGATTTCAGTAAGGCATCCAACACGGTCCCCCATAGAAAATGTATAAATAAATTGCAGTCTTTGGGTTTGGATGTCAAAATAGTTTAATGGATAACACAATAGTTGAGTTGCAGCAGAAGGTTGTAGTTAATGGTTTATATTCAGAGGAAGGACTTGTTACTAGCAGTGTACGTCAGGGATCAGTATTGGGACCTGTACTTTTTAAAATATTTGTAGTAATGATATTACAGAAGGTCTTAATGTTATAGTATGTCTTTTTACAGATGATACAATGGTCTGCAACAGGGTTGACATTGAACAAGTCAAATGACAAATGATTTGCGTAAATTAAAAGAAAGGTTGAGAGTGTGTCAGCTGCAGTTTAATGTTGAAAAATGTAAAATAATGCACTTGGGATGTAAAATTCCCAAGGCAGCATATAATATTGCAAACACTTTCCTGTCAGTGACAAGGACAAGAAGGATTTAGGAGTAATTATTTCTGAAAGGTAAGCATACAATACAATAAAGTTTTTGGAAAAAGCAAGCAGTACGCTGGGGCGTATAGCGAGAGGCATTAGTAGCTGCAAGAGGGAGGTGGTTATGCTACTTTACAGATCTTTGGTCGGGCCTCACCTAGAGTATTGTGTACAGTTCAGGAGACCCCATCTACAAAAGGATTTTGACACATTGGAGTTAGTTCAGAGGAGGGGTACACAAATGATTAGTGCAGGATAAAAATTATTAGGAAAGACCTAAGAAATATGTAAACCTTGAAGGAAAGAATAGAGAGTGGAGATATAATAGAAATGTTTTAATGTTTAAAAAACAAAGTACCGGACACATGTTTACTTGAAAGGAGGGGCAATGTTAGAATACAGTCTAACACTAGAGGATCAGAGGCTAAGATGTAATGTAAGGAAGTTCTGCTTCACTGAGGGAGTAGTAGAAAAATAGAACATAGATAAATAGAAATATATGTCTCTCAGCAGAAATAATGGAGGCTAATACAGTGAGGGAACTTAAACATGTGTGGGGTAAACATAATGCTATCATCACAATGGGACTAGACCAAGGACTGATAGGGGATTGAACCCCTTACATCAGTAAAAACTATTAGTCTAATGTTGCAAACGGTACTATTGGGTAACATTCCATAAGGTACAACGTCCAAAAAATGAATGTCTATTGACAGAAAGCAGTCATAAGAGGGTAAGGTGTTTATGTTAGTATATGTTTGGAAAAATGTTGCCAAACACTGCAGGAGCAAAAGCAGCTAAGGGTCCATTTTAAATTGGAAGTAGTAGAACAGGAAGCTCACAATACCTCTTTTGTGAGGTGGAAAAGTGCAATAGATCTCTCTTCTTCTGCTCCTTTGTGTTGCTCAGAGACATCATCATGTCAGGCACAGCCGACATTATGTGGAAAAAGTTTTTCCATTTGAGTGCCTCAGAGTTAGGTATTGTCTAGTTGCCATATTATACAGTCACAGTTAATATTTTTGGAAGCTTTCTGAATTTCGTTCCAAACTGTGTGTTTAAAATGCTTTAGTTTTGAAAGTCATTTCTGTCATATAATAAAACACTTATGGGAAGCTTATTCAATAAAAATGTTATCTTTTCCCCCCACAAATATTTTATCTTTTGTAAGTTTTAGGCTCCTCCATTGTAGTGGGTTTCAACAGTACAATTATCCATCACTTTATCTACTGTATAATCAGATGCAGTGGTGGAGCATTGTCATTGTTTTATTTCTAAAAATAAAGAAACAAATCCAGTAATGGTCTTTAGTGCTATTCTCTTCACATACCGTATACCTTCTGTGGTAGTCACCTTATCCTAATCTTCTTTGGTCAGATTCCAAAAGATCTGACTGGATGATGGGTGTCTCTGCCTTCAGTATGTGCTGTTCTTGATACCTTTTGATGCACTTCAAAGGACTTCTCATTTGGAAGGCACCACAAAACTACATGTACACACGAATAAACATCAATTTTTTTGCTGCATTTTGCTTGTTAAAATAGGGATAGCTGTGAATTTTCTAGACAGGGCCTCACGAAACCAAAGCCTTCACTGAGCAGTAAAAGTTTTATGAATTACAAAATGATGTTACATTTAAGTTTATTATATTGAATATAAAATCAAAAGACTGTTGTGTGTTATTAATGAAACATACAGATAAGAAAAGGTATGTGTAGACAAAAGAATATAGTCTATTAAGTAAGACCTGTGTATCCAACCATATATATTTTTTTAATTCAGAGGCTGTCTGGACGAAAAATAAACCCATTATTGAGGATGTTTGGTCAATCAATTTCTGGAGGTGTTGATATGGACAGAAATGGGTATTCAGGTAGGTTTGAAAAAAATATTGTGGCTGTAAAAAATGACTGACCATGCATTCTCCCTTATTTTAAAACTTCATAACATGGTCCTATATATTTAGTAGCTGTAGTAATTAATGGATCACCAACCCAGGGGCATCAAAAATCCCATTACTGGGTACACATTATGTATGATGTATCTTCTGATCTTTCCAGTGAATGTAATCCTGTGGTGTCATGGAAGGGCTTGAAAGTAGGAGTGAGGGCTGTTGTCAACTGGGCTGCTCTGACTTAAAGATTTATGGCCACCTTGTGCTTTTTCTGCGTGTTTTGCTTGTAGTTCTACATGCCACCACTTACAAACTTTATACAGCAATTACACTCATACTATGCTTTCTCTGCTCCTTTTATTTTATATGCAGGTTGTTTTGTAAAATATGTATATCTTACAAACTAATAAAGCCTCACATCACTAGACCACTCACAACACTCTTAAAACATTCTCCTCCTCACTACAGAAAACATTTTACCATGACCATTGGTACAACTATCTTAATCCCCAAGCCAAAAAGAGATCCCGCTTTACTTGGTTCGTACCAACCAATTACTCTACTGAATCAGGATCTAAAAATTTGGGCCAAACTATATGCAGATAGACTGCAGCAAATTCTCCCATTTATTCTCAACGAGCAGCAGTTGGGGTTTGTGAGGGGGCAATACTGAGTAAAGAGGATCAGAACAGCTATCGCAGAAACTCTGACCAGTCAAAGGCAACACTCTAATTCAGATAACACGCTAATGATCTTAGATGCCGAAAAAGCCTTTAATCTAGTGGCATGGTCACACATGTTTTGAATCATAAAGAACCAAAACTTTGGCCAAACATTTCTTACCTTGGACATATATAATGACCCTACGATGGTCATCATCATGAATGGCCTTGATTCTGCCCTGGTAAACATGGAGAGGGGCATTATTTTAAACTCACCAGATATCATAGGCATACGGTTTGGACAAAAAAAATGTCCCAATTATCAGAAAAAGAAAGAAGCAACTAAGGGGATGGAAAGATATATATTTATCATGTATAAATGTATAGCAATGGATATACCAAACACCACCCAAAGTGACTATTTCTCAAAGGAAATGTTTTCATATATTTAACATGGACTGGATTGATGCCACTATCCATAAGGAGCATGACAGCAATGAAAAAAATCACAATCTGGGAAACATACATAAATTCTTTAGAAGACACAATGACTGTGTTGCCTTGACTGCTCTGTAACATACACCAATCACTCACCTCACCTCTCTTTTAAATAATACCCTATTAAAGCATGGAAATTGATGAGACCCCATATTGGAGCACAGTGGCAGAATTCATTATTTCAACCACTTTGTCACAATCCCTCTTTTCCAGATGGAGAAGCTACACTCCCTTACAATACTTACAATACATTTGGAAAAAGGGCACCTATTATCCTTTACAACAATTGCTACACGACAATTAGCAAACACACTGGAGTGTGAATGCAGGGATAAATTCTTAGATGTTCACATACCTTGGTTTGCGTTTGCAGCGACAATTCATACGTTTCACACAGTCTGATTGGGAAAATCCATTAGACACATCTTTGAAATCTAATTCTCGTAATTCCCTTAGTACTAGTCAAATCTATAAAGTTTTTAACCCCACAATACAATATGAACACCACAAAACAGGGCTGATATGTTGGCTGGCCTATTTCCCACCCCATAGAGTGTAATTATATTGTTCTAAGCACCTATATGGAAATTCAATTGAAAATAGTGCACCAGGCATACCTTTCGCCACATATAAAATATGAAATTGCAATTCTGCAGATGAAAATGGAAAATCTCCCAAGCAGACTTATACCAATTTTACAACATTGGGTTTTCCCGGATGGACACTTGCCCCTGACTCGTTTTGTCCAACATGGGTACATAAACATCTACGCATCATTCTAGTGGTTGCGCAAAAAAACACTTTACAGGAATAGATGCACCAAACAACACTGAGGACCATACATAAATTCTTTAGAAGACACAATAAACACCAGACTTAAACAGATGTTTCAACACTCATCCTGGTATTGCGAGCAACAATTAGGAGGGCGACCAATAATGCGAATTTGACAGGCTAGAGGATGGATGGTACAAATAATAGTCTCATGTCTGACGTGTTAAATCTAGATTTGGTGAACTAGGTGAACATTGACGAACCTTCAGCTCATCTTATCACCTGTCATCTGTATCCTATTCCAAGTTCTCCTCTGAAAATAAAATGTAAACCTAAATAGTTTGGAGGCATGTATTTATTAACAACCTCTATAATGAAATATAACATAACATATGCCATATGCTAGTCCATGTTTTACCGAATTTTCCTATTGGAATAAATTGTGGCAGTTTCAAAATCCTGTCCTGTTTGTGTGCCTTGAGGACTGGGTTGGGTACCAGTATCATATAGCATGTGATCAGTGCAACCTCTAAAGATGACCAAAATAAATAGTCTTTCCTCCTCCAAAACTACCATACCATTCATATAAACAGATTCTTTTTCACAAGGAGCACATTAGAAAAACAGTGTAAGGTTGTCCTGTAGCACCTAACCTTAGACATGTATGTTTCCATTTCTCAATGAATGTTTAACAGAAATAGTAAATCAATATACTTAACAAATACCTGTGTCATAGTGCTGTTTAATGTCAGGTTCCATTAGTATGACCTGGTGTAATGCAATTACAGCACATAATATACAGATGTCAGGAAGGCATGTGCACCTAGCTATTAGGAGAGTCTGGAAACTTTCCATTATTCGTGGTTATTTATAACCTGTGCCACTCAAGAATCTTCTGCAAAGTTATAGACAAGTTTTAAGAACAATTGATTACTTTGCGCAGGTTTTGCGAAAAAAACAAAAATGGATTGTTTATGATATATGTGCTTTGTTATTTCTGTAATACATGTTTACAAAAAGCATAATAGTCATAAAATACAAAGAAATAAATAATTGAATAAACTATCTGTTTGTTAGGTTGTGACCTTATAGGGTAGCTTGGTTTTCAAGTCAACAATTTTATGGTGAAAGATATAGTGATAAATTCGTGGCAAATGAATAAAGAAAATTTTTAAATATGTATCTATTTTAGCCCAGGTGTCTCAAATATTCAAAAAGATTAACTAACCTGTTTACAAGGTTTGGTCCTTACACTGTTTTTATGTTAGCAGATTGTTTTTTTTACCTGTTTTTTTACTTCTGTACACTATGTTGTATCTCTTTTCAACTGCATTCCTCTGTTTTTACTTTGAATTTAAGAAATGATAATTTAATTAATGATTAACTTAATTCATGATTAATTAAGTGTGATGGCAACAAATTATATCTAAAAATATATTTAATACATAATATGATTACAATGTTGTTAACACAAAGACATTGCACCAGAATGGAATCTTAAACCAATGCTGTTCCCGGGATCAAAAATACCCTTATTATTACCCCACCCTAAAACATCACTTTTATTAACGTGTTTGTTAAAAGGTATAACCAAAAAAGATGTTTAAAAATCACCAGTCCTACAGTAAAAGGTATATGTCACTGTGTATCAAATCATATATACTGTTGATGGCTGCAGTCCTAACAACAAGAATAGCCCAGACCTCTGATGAAGCTCTATTTTTTTTAAATCATGCATGCTTCATTAGATCCCGCATATTGTCCATGGAATGCAGGATGATAATTTTTTTTTACATGCATCGAAAGGAAAATATGAGTTGACACTAGTTATCATATGCACATTTAAATCACTGTAAAACACAGAATGACATATTCTCTCCCTGTTAACCTTTAGCATAGATAAAATTCACAATTGTTGACTGATGAGCCACTTAGTCCACCAAGGGGTCAAGTAACTTTTATCTCTTGACATTGCATATCTCTAATGGATGATTTTGTTTTTTTCAGATTTGACCATTGGGGCCTTCATGTCAGATAATGTGGTACTACTGAGGTGAGGATGTGGTTAAAATGATATTTTCATCACATATACCATGACTTTCTATGCTAGAATGATTTATGATAATCTATGTCCTGTCATCATCATTATTATTATTATTATTATTATATAGCACCATCATATTCCACAGAGCTGTACAGGATATGACAAGTAGTATATAACATAACAATTTCACTTACATAAACATGTCCTTAGAAGACTTCTGCCTTTTTTACTGAATCACATGCTTTGTGCGTGACATTCACCTGATATCACAAATGTTTAACTTGAATTATTGTAAAAAAAATAAAAAATAAAATCCAAATGCAACAATTGAAACCAGTGTTATCGATGAAAAGAAATAAGTTTCATAGCATCACAAGGAAAGGTCAGACATTTTGATACGTACAATATTCTGTATTTATTTGGAATTTTAAATAAGCATTCTTAAGTATACTCTTTAGTATTCTAAAGTTGAACAAAAGTAGGAAACCTTTAATATCAAATGTGATCTCTTGCAGTTGATTATAACGTTTTCCTCATATTGCCTTTTTAAACCAGTATCCGATTTAAACAATTTAACTACTACAGTTAAGGGGCACTGGTTTAAAGTATAATGATTATATACCGTCTGTCCTCATAATTCTTTATACTTTGAAAGTACACTTTATACTTTTAATAAATGTTGTCGAAGAAGTACTGGTAACCACATTTTTATTTGAATGCCTAATCATTTCATGCCTAATTGTACTAAGCAATGTCAGTAGCAAGAGTGCGGAAAGGCCTTTTTTTGGGGGGGGGGGGGTGTTTGCAGACATAGCGCTGTTAATGGGTTTGTAAAATGTTAAAAAGATAGGGATGACATGACTTCCTACTTAGTATTGGTCATCAGAAAGGCATTTTCTTACATAGCCTCATGCAACTGCAGTTATCCAATTTCCTGAGTTTATAGACAAATAGCAGGCAGTGACTGAGCTATCTATCTATAAGTCTGCTGGCCAGATGTGGCCCATGCAAACCTTCATATACCCCCAAGCTTGCCTTAGAGTCACATCGCCATTATGTTACATAATGCATTATATTGTGTTATAATAAATATGACCCAATGTTGTAAGCATCTAAATATCTAATACTCATTTAAAAAAATACTAAACCTTTTTTATGTATATACCCTCTTTAGGGAAAGTTGTTGTATAATATTTGGTACTTGTGTTTTCAAATTAAAAGACAGCGTGTAATGTACAGGGTAGCTGTATTTATCTTGTAACCTATTTTTTGTCTATGTACAGTATGTCTAAGTTACTCAATTCGATTATCCTTACATTTAGAGACCAAAGGTCTAATGTATTTGTAGACAGGCCGTGATTCGCATTAGCTGTACTCTTGAGATTACTATATCAAGCCCAATTTAGCTATGATTTTTCCCGCTTACTCAGTAAAAGCAAACAATTAGCAAAATTGAGTTTCATTCAACATCCACATTATCATGATTGCAAATGTTTGAAGATAGGCCAAATTCTTTGTCAATGATGAAATGACCTTTCATATAATAATAAAATAATAAAAAAAAAACAGTAAGAAATAGAAATAATTTACTAATATGTGCTGAACAATTAAAACTATGGTTTTAATAGACTAACAACATTAAATCTAATTTTAGAAAGAGTCCTTAAACAGTTGAGATTAATTAATCTGCAGGTCGCTTGCTTGATTGTGTCAACTCTCATCAAGTCAATGTACAGTCACATACAAGAGAGTTGCAATATTTTGCAAGTGTAAATACTAGCTGGCTTTAGTGACTTTGTGAGTTGTCCAATCTGTGCAAGGTTGTTGCTGCAAACAGTTGCTGCCGGTATTGAGCCTTATACACAACAAAAGGGTCTTTCCTATGTATGTACAGTAGGAGGTATGATGGGGTAGTAATGTAGGGTGTACTTTATTCCATATTTCATGTGTACAAAGTCTTGCCTCCCATCAGTCAGTGGCTCAGAGATGAGTTGGACATCTTGCCCCATGATGATCTAGTTAAACCAGCTTCTCTCCTCAACTTGTGAAGAGGAGCTTAGATGATAGGCAGGACTGTGGGAGACAATGCTACACTATGCAGCATATACTTTGCAAAGTTTATTCCTTAGTGGCGGGGTCACTTGAGCGGTGCGTAGCTCATTGTGCCTATGTGCTTGTAGTTCAGAGTCTGACAAATCTTTAAATGCGGGTAAGTATATGATGTGTTGGGGGCTATAGTAGGGGGCGGAAGTGCTGATTTGGTGGCTCGGCGGAAGTTCTATAACGGAGGATGGTGGTGAAGCCACTGACTAAAAAGACGACCTCGATTACAAGACAAAATTGTTTTTTTAAATTATGTTTTTCAAAAAAAAACTAGTCTTATAATCGAGCAATTAAGGCATTATTTATAGTTTTTTATAGCGACATAATATTCTACAGTGCTGTACCATGGGTAAATAGGACATAAAAAACAAGAGAAACAAGAGATTAGAAAATTGAGGCTGACCACTTATTTTTCTCAATGTGTTTCCTGAAAATCCCTAAAAAGTCTAAATTTTAAGCATGTTTCAAAAGTTACTTGGTGTTTTAGGTTGAATGTCAATATATAATAAATTACTACATATACTTATTGCATATACAGACATGTGCAATTGACGTGACACAAACATAAAATACTGTACCCATTTATTAACACAGAGAGAAACCAGTTGAGAAACATATTTGAAAAGTTGCAGTGCAAGAAACCACTTGAAATGTCTAGACCTGTTTTATCTAAATTTTTATAAGGTAAATATGTGCTTATAGTTTAGGAGCATAGCTGGCGGAAGGTCTTTCTTTGTGTGCTTGTGTCTCTCTAGACATAGACTCCATATTGTGAAGATTAATATTATAAACTATAAGATGATCACACAAAAAAACTGCTGATAAATCATTCCAAGACATTATTTACCTACAGTTTTATTCTCCCAGCTACAGAGTACAGGTCCTTCAAGAAGAAAGGTGTAACATTAGGTTGATTAAAGTAAACTCCTTGATGAATATGGTAAAAGGGTAATTTTTTTCATCTTAATTCTCCATTCTCTCTTCCACCATAATTGTGTTTTTTAATTCATTAAACTACTATTATTTTTTGGGGGAAAGTAAATTGAAGCAGTTGAAAAATTCCTAATATGCAATTTCATGCGAATTATGAATCTGTATTTAAATGAGATTTATTTTTGCTGCTTTTTCACAGAACCAGACCAGTCATTACTTTGGATGTCAGAATAATCCTACCAACCTCGATCAATATTACAGCTCCACAATGCCATGATGGTGCCCAACAAGTGAATTGCGTCAACATTACTGTATGCTTCCGATTTCATGGGAAGCATGTTCCTGGGGAAATAGGTAAATTGTTTCTTATACTGATTATTTTCTCTGTTAATTTTCAGCAACTGGACAATTTTGCTACCATTCTGGGAATTTGTGTTTAAATATTTTACATCAAAAGTTCAGATTAAATGAAAACAGATTACATGCTGCTAATATGGAAATGTGGTTGAAAAAAAACCCTGTAATGCATGTTTAAAATGAGCGGAAACTAGCATCTAATACCAAGGATACATATTCTAAAGAGTCTGCTCTAAACCACTTTAGTTGATAAGAAGTAGAATTTGAGAGTGGGATAACTTTGATTTGAAGGTCGAGGGAGAAGGGATAATATTTGTGGAACTTTTCTGTTCTTTTTTCTTGGCATAGACCATTAAGCAAAATTCCACTTTCAACATGGCTGAGGTTATAAGAAAATTGCCTCTATATGTGGTTAAAAAATAAAGACAGTGACCAACAAAATGTGTGTATCATAGAAATGTCTTCTTTTTCTGCTCCAGAGGGTTAAATTGCAGATTACAGGCTTTCTTAATGTTATTTTACACCATTACACTAACATGCAGATTATAGAAAGTATCCTTATCATGTGTTCATTTAACCAAAGTTCATTTTTAAAATAGTTGCAGTACTAACATTTTAAAAGCAGGTACAAACAAATGTAAAACCCCATAAAAATAAAACCTAACCAGTTCAAATTATGCAGACAATTTGGTAAAAAAAATTATAAATTATAAATACTTTTTGCTGCCTTTTCAAAATAGTTATATGACTGTATTGTTACTAACTCCATCCATAAGTTATACGTGTAAAATTATATATTTATTTTTATTTATAATGAAAATATGTTTTTTGCCTTTTATCTAACATTACCTGCTTTTTTTCTGTGCTGTTCTACTAAACTTTTCCAGTTTTTGTTGTAAATATTTTGCATGCATGGCACAGGTTATTAATTGTTATTAACTGTTTATTTTAGAGGCTTACGTTGTGATAGCCTTACTGTGACCTTTTGCCTTAAAAGCATTTTTATTGATTTTTAGCTGTCTTTGTAATGACTGATGTAATGATGTCTTAGTGTGAGTCATTTAGACCTGAAGTCCTTCTCTCTTATATCTTGGTTTGGTGAACGATCAAATCCAGCTAACATATACTTTATTAAAGTATGCTGTTCTACTTTGAACATTATTTGAGCTCTCTAGGATGCTAAATAACTAAACCTTAGCCTGTCATTTTATTATTTCCTCTGAAATTACTCACATAAGAACAAGACACAAACTCTTTGACAATCCAGCCATCATATGCACTTTAATGCATTGGCAGATCCAGGGAGGGGGCAACAGGGCCATAGCTGCCCAAGATAGACAGAAGCATGCCCAGGGTGTAGGGATACAGAGGTCCCGACACCTGGACATGCCTCTTTATCTCCCTAACTTCCAGGAAGAGCTGGGGGTCATGGGAATGCATGTTAGTGTCTGTCTGGGTATGTATGTTAGTGTCTACCTGGGTACGTTAGTGTGTGTCTGCCTGTGTATGTTAAGGTGTTTGCCTGGGTATGTTAGTGTTTTTGCGTCGGGTTGTTAGTGTGTGTCTGTACAGGTATATCGGTATCTGCCTGTATGTGCATGTTAGTATGTCTCTGCCTGGGTATGTTAGTATGTGTCTGCCTGGATACATATGTGTGTCTGGGCATATTAGTGTGTGTCTGCCTGTGTATTTTAGTGTGTGTCCGGGTATGTCTGTTAGTGTCTTCCGTGGTATATTAGTGTATGTCTGTCTGTGTATTTTAGTGTGTGCCTGTGTGCTATTGTGTGTCTGGGTATGTATGTTATTAAATGCTTGTGTGCCTGTATATGTGTCTGGTTATGTTAGTGTGCATCTACCTGGGTATTTTACTGTCTGCCTTGGTGTGCTTGTTAGTGTCTGCCTGTCTCGGTTTGTTAGAGTCTGGGTATGTTGGTGTGTGAACATGTGTCTTTTAGTATGTTATTATGTGCGTGAATGGTTGTGTTAGTTTGAGCATCTGGGTATGTTTGTGTTGGTGTCTGAATGTTTATGTGAATGTCAGGTGTCTGTGTGTGTTAGTGCTGAGTGTTTGAACGTGTGTGATTGTGCTGTATGTCTAGATGGGTTAGTGTGAGTTTCTGTGTATGTGCATTGGTGTGTATGCCGCTTCCAATGTCAAGATCTGGCTCCACTCTTGTTTTAATGCATGTATGCATGTGGTTACTTTATGTTTTTGTGTTGCATTTGCAAATGCATGTAGGGAATCCCTTCTACATGCATTGTGTCTCTCCCCAGCACATGATATGCTCAGCAACCTTGTGTGATCCAAAAAATAACCATGTTAAATCCTGTTAAACCAAATTGTTCCAGCACCAGTTCATTTAAATTCTGGACTGGACTGGAAGGAATGTGGCCAATGTTTTTGAATTATTGCTCATTTATGAATTATTATCATGGAACTCTTTTACAGGTTTGTTCTACAATCTGACTGCTGATGTTGCCAAAAAAGAAAAGGGCCAGCAGCCTAGAGTATTTTTGATATCTTCAGGAGAAACTGTTGCACAAATAAGTGAGAGGCTTCAGCTTACCCACCAGGAAGAGAAATGTGAGCAGTATCTTGCACATGTAAAGGTATGTTAGTGGCTGTTGTGTCGTGTGTACATTCTGGCATTCTCTGCCTTGGAACTATTGTTTTGATGTTTGTTTTATCATTGGTGGCTTTCTGTATTTGCTATTTGTAATGATATTGTTTCAACCGTTATTTTAGACCTACAAAGTCTTGGTGTCTTTGTCATGCTTTCGCTGGCTGTCTGACAAATATTGAGTTTATCTGTGTTCAGTTGTGTTGGATCATTTCTTTCAAGAATTGATTTTAAAAATTCATTTTGTAAGGTTATGAGGTATGGGCTTAATGGATGATGAAGTCTAGTGCTGCTTGTTTAGCGTTTACCTTCAAATGTTGCTATTTAAATATGCAGCCATTGGCTTTGTGTAGTGATGCCGTGCAGGAAACAGCCCAACATTGTACAGTGGTTTTGAGCGTAAGCATAATCACACCAAGGTACTTGGGCCCACTACGTCTGAGCAGGATATGTCTTAGCAGGACGCATATAAACCACAATTTAGACTTGGAGTTCTATAATTGCATGAGATCGAAACAACATGTAAAGGTACAGTTTATTTTTCCTGACATTCCCACTCAAGAAGAATGTGGGTGCCCCAGAACTGTAAAATGGTTGGCATATTTGCAGTTTGCGTCTTTAGCATGATTAACAGAATTTCATCCTTTCCAGTATGTGCTTACCCTGAACTGTATTGCATAGCGTGAACTTCATTGGCTGTGGTGTGCACTCTCTATGTATATACAAACACTTCTGTTGGGTGGGGGCTTTGAAGAAAATTATTCAGTTTAAGTAACCTTTACTTTTTTTTGTATTTGGAACAATATAATTCATAGATATAACTCAATATCGATGAATATTGGTCTGGGGAAAAAAACAATGTATAGGTTTCCCTAGTGAATGTATAAGCTTTGTTTAGTATTTTTACCTAAATGTACCCTGCTTTGTCGATTATAAGGCGACCTAGATTATAAGACAACCCTCCAAACTTTGGATCCTAATGAAAAGAGTCCTGAATATAAGATGGCCCTGTTGGAAAAATTAACAGTTTTTTACTTTTGTCTCTCACTCCCTCTGTCTCATGCTCTCTGACAATGTCTCTCTACCTTCTCCGCTGACAGATTATGTCTCTGTCTCCTTTTCTGCAGCTATGCTTCCTCTTTAGCCTCTTTTTGTTCTTCTGTCTTCTTTCTTTGTTCGTTTTTCCCTGGTATCAGCTACATTATCCAGGTATTTCTGCAGAAGGGCTGGCATTTCAGTCTGTGTATACTTATATATATAGTACAGTGAAACTGAAGACTAAGTATACTTTTGCATTCCAAATTCCATGCTAGCATTTGAAGTATTTATGTTATTTTCTATAAATATTGAAATTTAATTTAGTAAGCACCATAATTTTTCGGGATATTGCAGCAGATGGAGACCTCTACTAACTAGACTTTTTGCAAATATAATTAATAGGTGGCATGAAGGTTTCAACCCTTGGTGAACACCATTTATTAGACATATATTAGGCATTTTATAGATATATTAGCCTTTCGCTAAAGACCAGGGTGTTAAAAGAAATTTGCTCTTTGATTATGTAACAAGATCGAAAATTAGCAATTTTCGAATGCCTTGTTGTAGAAGACTTAAGGGACAAGCAGTGCACACTGGTCAGCCAGTACAAAAATCACTGCTAAGACAATGTATACATGTAAATGTGGTGAAAAACTATTTTACTGGGAATGGTGCTTTTGCGCACAAGTGTTCACCAATTTTATAGCTTCCTGGGCTGGCCCATGATTCCCACTGCATGCAAACATGGGGCAGCTTGGCAGGACAGTCCCTCACAACTGCCCCACAGAAAACAGGATGGAAAATAATTATTTGATGTGATCTGTGGCAAAAGGTAGAACCGGCATATCAATGAAATTATATTTGTAAGGACTACCATATATATACCGTAATAAATATATATACGCACACACAAACACAACGCAGGAAATTGTCATCTGCATTCTAGATAAGCCTGCATCTTTTTAGCCATTCCCTACTCGTACAAGATAATGACAGTGACATCAGGGGTCTGCACAGAGTCCCCTTGGGTTTATTGTCAAAGAATATATAATTAAGGTTGTCAGACTCACTGCAATCATTTGATGCATTATAGTTTCTGTATATTATTGATTAAGATGTGAGGTAATGCAAAGGACAAAGCTGCATGCAGGAACATAATTCAATGCATCTAGGATGCTTCATTTAATTAAGTACAGTTGTGTTGGTTTGTTGGGAAAATGTACATCTGAATAAGCATAGTACAAATCATTTTACCAAATCATTTTAATAATAATTTATTAAAGTATTTGCTTTTCTTTAGACCTCTTTTGTCTTAGTAAATGTAAGACAGTTCTTGGCATCCTGAGCTTTTACACAGAGCTTTTACCATGGCTTTAATACAGAACCACAGTGTTTCTCTCGATCTGGTAATTACAGCAGATAAACCTCGCCCGCACCCCTACCCACTATTCCACAGAAGACATTAACAGTGCAACCACTGTACCAAGGGAAAACTAGCTGATTATTGCTGTGGCTTAGTGGCCATCTCGGATGGCCCTCTGATTACTTGTACATGTCTAACTTAGTGGTTTTGCATTTCTTTTATAATTAGTTTGTGTACTTTGAATTAGGGATGCAACTAAAGATTATTTTCATAATCGAGTAGTTGGCCAATTATTTTCTCGATTAATCGGGTAAAAAAACAATATGCAAATTTTTCGTTCATTTAAAATAAAAACTTATAATTTACATTAAGATGTGCCATTAACAGTTTTATCTCTTTATCACAATGACATTTCACTATTTGCCTTCTTTACTGACATAATAATTAAAGCTATATTTTAACAAGAACCCAAAAAATACCAAAAATGAAAAATGCCTCTTGTTTATATTTTATTTGCCAACCCCCCAGTTATGCACATCTCACCCCCAGCTTGCCTCTCTGCCCCAGAAATGCCTTATACCCCCTATAAGCTACTCTGCCCCTATATATATATATGCCTTATACCCTTCTATATGTCAGAGATGCCACTGTGCCCCCTTATACCTCCTATATGCCACTCTGTCCCCTGATATGCCTTTTACCCCAGTATGCCTTAAACCCCCGATATGCCACTCTGTCTCCTAATATGCCTCTGTGCCTCCTGATGTGCCTTATAGCCCCCTATATGTCACTGTGCCCCGAATGCCTATATACCCCCTATATGCCACTGTGCCCCCTGATATGCCTTATAGCCCCCTACATGCCTTTTACCCTTGATATACCACCATGCCCCCTGATATGCCTTTTACCCCTATATGCCTTATAGCTCCTTTATGCCACTGTGCCCCCCTGATATGTCTTATGCCCCCCAGATATAAGAAAAACTGACATCGCTAAAATAGTTATAACAATATATGCTTTAATAAATATAGGCAAAAAATAGATAATACACAATACAATATAAATATATATATAAATATATGGACAATATAAACAATAAATCAAATATTACAGCAATCAAAAAATAAAAAACACAAATTAAAGAATGCACATAATTAATAGATCCCGTAAAAATTCGACCAGCCCCACCAGTTAATATATTAACAGAAGAAACACGTGGCAAATAAGCATAAAAAAGAAAGATAATACTCCAGGCTTATCTTACCCAGTGGTGCTTATTTGACCCGTTTTTCTTCTGTTGATATATTAACCCCTGGTGGGGCAGGTAGAAGTGGAAGTTAACGGAAGCAGCGGAGGTTGCGCACATCGCGCACTAAAATCCAAATCCCCTGCAGCGCTGCAGAGGACCTGGATCCTGTCTGGCAGCCAGTGGGGGACTGTGCAAATGTGCAGCATCCTCCGATTCTCCCCTCCACTATCGTTGGGGCTTCCATGATGGAAGCCGCACCGGAAGGTCACGTGACGCCGGGTTCAGTAATAGAAGCCCCAGCGGAAGTGGAGGGGAGAAGCGGAAGTGGAGGGGAGAAGCAGAGGATGTCTGCTTGTTTTGCACAGACCCTCACCGGGTGGCAGAGAGTATCCAGGTCCCCTGCAGTGCTGCGGGGGATCTGGATTCTAGTGTTATAATGCGATCTCTATTTGAGGTCGGATTATAGAAGGAGGGGAGTTTTTCAGAGCATTTGACAACGATTTTCATAATCGATTATTATCGATTTTATCGATTCGTTGTTGCAGCCCTACTTTGAATATATATGTATATATATTAATTTTCTCAATGTAGATAATATAATACATTGTATTAACAACTACAACAGGAACAATAACTACTGCTGTGTTAGGTCTTGAGAAAATCCTAAATTTGGCAAAAATATGTAAATGTGCATAAGCTTTAATACAAAGGTATATATCTTTTGAAAGTTGAGAACACATAGTATTTTTCTGTGGTCATTTTAACACTTTTATTCAACCACTTTACAGCCAATCTGTGCCAAACATTTAAGTATTTTTTCCATTTTTAACAAACACCATGTAGTATTCTACTAGATTTCTTTCGCAGGTACTGAAACAACGCTTGACTTGTTTTCAGCAACCACCCCTACCCCAAGTACACCAATATCCCACATGCATTGGTATGGCATATTTTTCAGGCCAAAACATGTACATTTCAGTTTTTAAACTTGGAATTTTGACAGGTCAATTGGTTGGGTCCATGTCTCAACAAGTTAGAGCTCCCATGTTTCAATGTAATCCCATAAATTGTATATATATATAATCAGAAAATAGACAACCCAGATAATTTGATTAGGGGAATATAGGCATGTTCCATGCACCTAAATCCACATCAGTCCCTTTAAAAATCAACTTTGCAGTTTTGCCATGTGGATATGAAAATGTTCTTGAGTTTTATTTAGCAGTACCCCCAGAGTACAGAAATATCCCACATGCAAGGGCATGTTTTTCAGATGTTGCAATGTCAATATTGTAACTTGGAATTTTGCCAGATCACTTTACTAGGGCTACATGTCATTAGAGACACAGTAAAGCTCCCATATTTCAATTTAACCTGATAAGGCTATAAATTCCCTAAGGCTGCAAATAATGATTATTTTCATAATTGATTAGTTGGTCGATTATTTTTTCGATTAACCGGATATGCCTTATATCCCCTATTTGCCTTATAACCCCCTGATATGCCACTGTGCCCTCGGATATACCTTATACCCCCTGGTATGCCTTATAACCCCCTGATATGCCACTCTGCACCCCCCAAATATGCCTTTTACTCCTATATGCCATTCTGTCCCCCAGATATGCCTTATACCCACACACATTCCTTATACCCCCCCAGACATGCCCCTCTGCCCCCAAATATGCCTTATGCCCCTGATATGCCACTGTGCCCCCTGATATGCCACTGTGCCCCCCTAAAGATGCCTTATACCACCTTTATGCCACTGTGCCCCTGATATGCCTTATAACCCCCTATATGCCACTCTGCACCCCCCAGACTTACCTCCCGTGCTCTAGAAGGGGCAGCCGGTGAACGTCTGCGCGATGCGCATAGACAAATCTCTGTTGCTGTCCGGCACTTTCGATGGAGCTTCTATGACGGAGCACCACAAGGTCATGTGATGCCTTTGCTTCTATGATGGAGCAACAGCATGACATGACCTTCCTGTGCTCCACTATAGAAGCCCCGGCGGAATTCCTGGCCAGCAGCGGTGGACGATCCAGGTATTCCCATTAGATTTATGTTTCCATGTCATGTCATGTCATGCTGGTGCTCCATCATAGAAGCCCCGGCGGAAGTGGAGGACAGTAGCAGAGGAAGTTTGCCGGCTGTCAGAGAGGAGGATTCAGGTCCCCTGCAGCGCTGCAGAGGATCGGGATCTTAGTGTTATTATCTGACCTCTGTTTAAGGTCGGATTATAAGACGAGGGGTATTCCCTGTAAGTACATCCATTAAAGATTTCCAACACACCCACTAAGTTTTCTTGGTGGCCCATTGTAACCTCTTCAGATGTCAGGCCTGTTTTGGTATTGATGCTTCACACTGAGCTATCTTGAACAAGTAAGAAAACCCAATAAAATAATCTCCTGCTTCTCCTGAGCACATAGATACCATATGTATGTCAGCATTAAACTGTCACTGAGCCCTCACCCGAGGATTTCAAAGACACTCGACTTACCTTTCCTTGTGGCCCACATGGAAACATAAATCTAATGGGAATACAGAATAGTTAGTAACAAGATACCCCCAAATCATGACAGTGTAAAGCGGCTTCCACTTTTTTTGCAATTTAGCCATTAAGGCACACCTCATGATTTTGGGGATAAACCTACCCCTAAACATAAAAAAAACAACTATAAACAATATATTTTCTGAACGTACATTAAACACACCCCATTTACATTTCTAGGTGAACTGCCACAACCAAAAATCTAACATGATGTTGAGTTTTTTTTTCTTCAGGGTCAGGGTGAATAATGGGCGAGTCTTTTCTTTTTTTTTTTTACACATAGCCTGGTTTAGTATCGGCTTAGAAGTGTTGAGTTCGACAGGAGGCAGGTGATCTTGTTTTATACTGTTCTACTGTATTCTTCGTATAGACGCTTAGATTGATTTTTAGGTGTCAATGTAGTATTTTAATTTTAAAATGTATTGGAAATCACATACCATTCTTTCATCACTGGTACTGTGTCCGAGAGGTTTTCATAGGATGGCAATGGGTTTAGAATACTTGGATCTCCAAACAAGAGAGGCATTGGTGATAGATCCTTGGGTGGCTTTGATTAAGAGATTTGGGGCCACTACCTGAAGATTTTCTTGTGTGTTCACTTGCAATTCCACGTCTATTGTAATAAGAATACACTGTAGCATTTACTAAAGGAACATACCCTTTTTGTTTCTTTTAACTGTTTTAAGAGGTGTCTCTCTCTCAGTAAATGTGTTTTTAGGCTGCCTCATTACTAGGTTAGCCGGCCAGACCTTGTTCCCAGCCTGTTACCAAACCTCCCTTGCTGAGCCTTGACATCCACATTCGTGCATTAACCTGACACTTGTTACTAATTGGGTTATTTTATTGTGTTTATGGAATTCTGCTTAAAAAGGAGAAATCTTGTGAAAGCCTCTGGGCAGGTGAGTGATGTTTGGCTACACCCTCTCCCCTCAGACTAAAGGCTGCCTGGGGCTAGCTGCACCCTTATAATCAGCTGTGCCAGCCCCATGTAGCCTATCATGTGGAGCTCTAAGGTATGATGGTTTGGTTTGGTTTGGTTATAAACATCTTACTGACTTATCAACTCAAGCTTATTCTAATGCAAATCCTTTCTTAATAGACCTTCGAAGGGTCATTAAGATTGAGACAGCTGAGTTGTCTCTTTAAATGGCCATAGATTTGCCCCTTTATTTACCCTCCTGCTATTTGGCTTGCAGGAGATTTATTGTATCCAGAGCTGGCTCAAACAAACCCCATCGTACATGTGCAGAAAGCGCAATTCCGTTGATTTCAACTTCTTTTTGGAAGTTTCTTCAATAAATATTTAAAGTGTGTAAAAAGTACTTTAATATGCATTGTCTGTGATCTTGCCCAGGAAATTGGAATGTCCCTTTAAATAATACAAGATGGTGGTGAATGTACCCCTACAAGCGCATCATTTCCCTTTTTCAAATCTCATACACTTGTCATGATTTGCCCTGCCTTCCAAGCTCTGAATAACCACTCTGCTTTGCTTTAATGTCCATGCAATTTTTTTAAAGAAATGTCTTGCAGTTTAGGCAGAGTTGCATGGGCGGTAATATGATCCATCTCACTTCTTGAATGTTCTGAAACTGACCTGGCATTAAATGCTTTAAGGCAACATTTAATATTTTTTTTCATGTTTATTTAGTGGGGTGTTGCTGCCTTTTAAAAAATGTTTATTATTAACAAAAGAAAGATCGCAGCCAAGGTCATCACAGCATAAGCATCATGACCCATGTGGTGAAACTTGTGGTCAGTAACCTTAGTAGTCCATAGGTGTCTCTCATGCTAAGACTTTTTGTCATTGATCTCAGGTGAAAGGTGCAGTCCCATGAAAACACATATATTATTCTTTGAGCATTAAATAAAGTACTATATATATATGGTAACACATTTTTCCTCTATTGACATGAATCAGAGGGTCCAGTGGGTGATTCAAACTGTGGCATTCAATTGTTTACCACAAACAGAATAATTATGTTTGTGTTTATATAACAGAGCTAGAACACCTGCTTATTGCAAATTTGCAGGTGTCTAAAATTACATTATGTGAAAACTAGGATTGTTTTAAAAAAGAAAACAATGTTTGACAAATTTGTTTTAAATTGAGAATTGAAAAGTCTCAGTTTAAGAATGAACTGTATTGGCAATGTGTTTTTTCTATTTAAAAGTCAATGTGTATTTATGTATGTATAAGTGGTTACATCAGTAGTTTAGTTATCTATGTAAATGCTAGAATATGTGTGTCTTGCCAGTACTCACACGAGCAGGGTTTATTTTCTATTTGGGTTTTTTCAATTATTTGCATCCAGGCTTTCCATTATCATGCAAATCCACATTTCCGTTAACTTTTTTTTTCCAGGCACATTTGTAGCTATTTATTATATCAGCTACATTCCAGCTATATAGATAATTTTTATTATCCCCATTCTCGTTATATAGTGGAAGTACATGCATTATTATTATTTTTTTCATTATTGTTTTATATAGCGCCATCATATTAAGCAGAGCTGCACAATCGGCCTTTGTGGAAAGTTGCATGATTGCTGAAATATACAGTATGCTTCTTAGTTGCATATATGCATTGTGCCCAGCATTCTGGTGCTATAATTAAATCTACTCAGTAAAAAATGTTCCCTGAATTCTATACACAAAACTAGTCAGTTTATAGAAAAGTCTATCATTCCGTCTGGATGAGATTCCTTCTTGGAAATGGTTAGGCTTTCTTGTGCTATATGATCTGCAGTGTTAATCCCTGCTATATGTGGAGAGAAGCCTTTATGATCATTTTCAAAATTCTGTTAAGCATATCATAATAAAATCAGAGGAGCAATTGAAATGCTCTAAAAACTTTAATGATAAAATACATTTTAACCCTATGTAACCTTTAGCTTAGTGTCACCCTGAGTGTTTATTTTCATTAAATCTTTTATTTTTATGTTCCTCTTATTATCAAAGACCAAGTAGGTACAAGGCAGGGACAGGTTCCGAATCCTGAGGACTTTCGAAAAGTAAGGGGGGTGGATGTGTATCCCGTTACCTGCAGTAATTCAAAGAGTGCACTTTTCTCAGTTTTCTAATGTAGCTGGAAAATCTATTTAAGAATTTGGAAGCCAGACAGATTTTCTGTTTTTTTTTCTTCTTTTTTTATTAGTAGCCAGCATTTTTAAAGAGGCCAGGATGGGTTGTATTCCTAGAAATCACAGGGAAAAAAAACATTTTAAAACATTTGTACATAAAATATACATAATTAAATATGATTAAGTTATAATTGAAGTCTAAAAATTCTTTAATATAATCATCCCATAATCTTAACTACGTATGTTGGTATATTTTGGGTTGTCTTCTTTTAGATTTAAATTCCATTTGTTCTGAAAATCATACCAAGTATAAATTATATGTAAATACTGAATTTATAAACGTAAACAGTAAGGATCTGATCTCTGAGATAATGCAGACCTTAAAACAATATGTCATTGATAGGAAGAGCTTTACCACCTGTTAGCTGTCTGCCTTTACCGCAAACAACCTAATATCTGCATATTGTCACAGCTTGGAAATCTGCTGTTTGACTTTTTAACATAAATTTAGGAAAATATATGTTGCATACTGACTACCTTTTACAAATAGTGAGGATAAATCAAGCTTCATTTACAAGGTACCTCTAGGAGTTGCTTGCACTGTATAAATCCCAAAGAGCATTTGGGAAACTTAACGGGAAGACCCGCCAACTCAGTTATGTTACACATAATTACTACCCTCATAATGCAGTTATAATTTTATAATTTTTAAATAGTAACTTTATAATTTACCGATACATTTCAAATGTGTACTCAACTACTTACGATCTTCTATTTGAGAAGCTAGTTCTCGTGAAAGCCTCTTGGACATCAGAGCATGCCACCAGATTGCATCATACCTGAAGCAGCAGCAGCAACGTTATCATGTATTGATGCATAATATATAATGTGCATAAATAATTATATGAAATGCCACATATTGATGCAAATATAGCAAAATACATTTGTATTTGCAACAATACTCTGGCTTCAGGTATGGCTTATCTGAGGTCAGCCCAGGCTAGTTTCTGATGTCTAGCTAGGGAAAGCAACACACACTGTAGCAAAAGCTGCATTTACTACCTATAAACCACACTGGAAAAAACAGAGACTAAGGAACACACATGGGAAACTTTATGGATAATTTCCTGTTCTTCTGTTTCGAGTAACAAAAACCTACTTAGCATACATTACCACCTACCCCGGGTTAGCCCCCCATATTAAGAATTTTAACCAAAAAACCTTCAATTTGTTAGATCAACAGTTTTTTTCGTTAGATCACACAGGAGGTGGTATTCACAATCCTATTTTTTGTGCGGGGGGATGGGCTTTACCAGGTACCCCACTGGCAATATACATGTGCCACATACAGGAAACAATGGTAGGAGTTCCAATTTAAGTGACAAGAGTAGAACCTACAAAACTGTTACATAGCATATAATATCAAAGAATGTTCTGAATTAGATTTCCAGATGATCCTTGTTTAAAATAGGCAGTTTAATTCAATTATTGTTGTAATTCCTATTATTGTTGAATACCCTTCCTGCTTCTTAGAAATAATTATTTAGTCATTTAAAATTTGGCCTCATTCATAGTAAAGGGAATTCTTGAAGGATATCTGTCATTGTTTTAAAAATATATATGGGATACATCCTCTCATAAAGATTGTAGAGAAATATGATGGATCTATAAATAAAAAAAATAATAAGAGGAAATTGTAACATGCTCTGTGGATTTTTTTAACAGTGACTCAAAAGATGTAAACCATTTTCATGGTTGTATTGAGTTAGTTGTTAAACATCTTCACTGGGGAGCTGTACTTTAAATTAGTCGGTGGCTGGTTTCAACTCATATCAAGAATGGTGAGATGAAGATTTTTTTTTAATTTATTGTGTTATATAGCGCCATCATATTCCGCAGCACTGTAAAATGGGTAAATGGGACAAGACAAGTAGTATAGAACATAAGAAGTAGACTTACAGAAACAACAGGTGAGGAGGACCCTGCTCAAAAGAATGTTTAGAGACTACACGCAAAAACGAAAAAATAGTTTGAGCACTTCATACTTTTGGTGATGACTTTTAAAAGAAAATGGATAATTAAAAGAAAGTCTAAACACTTAAAATAAATTATGCGCAAAGTAAGATGTTGACCTTGACAGCTGTTAAATGAAGACACAGGGCAATTTAAATATAATTAAATGCATTATAACATGTGAACGCATTAAATATTTGAATTAAATTGGAACTATTACAAACGAAATAGCTGTGTGACTACAGTATATACACATATTTGAATGAGAGGTACTGTATCTATATTCTGGGTATCTGATTATAGCATGTTTCTCTCAAAGCTCTGCTTTACTTCGTCAAATTAAATTAGCATGTCTGATGCTGAAGACTGTCTTCCTGGCCAGAGCAGCTGCTCTGCTGGGAGTGCCATTGTGTGTCACTAAAGCTCCCCTAAAACTAAACAAATTCTTATCCTAATCATGATTGTTTAAGGCCATTTGACATGATGAACATAGTTTCCATAATGGCAGAGGTTTGTTTATTTTAGCTGTCTTTGCGCTTAATGGATGTGTGTGGAAAAGAAGCCCTATCGCCAGTCAGCAGCAATATTTTAATTATTGCGATGGTGATAGGAACAATTTTAAGTGGCCACTTTTTATACTAAACCTCCAAGTATTTTTATCCCATACTAATTTTAAGCATATATATGACCTAGCATTTTTCCTCACAACTTTTTTTATATTTCTGTTTATGTTCGTTTCATCAGACAAGGTATGAAAGATTCCATTTTGGTTTTTGACATCTGACAAGACCAAGCTATGGTCCATTTTGTTGGTCCCTAACACACAATTAGAGGTGTATAGAGCCTTATTCAATTCCACAAGTAACTCTTTACTTTACCTGTGCTGCACTAAAGCACTGCCACCTACAGTAACTAGAGACTTCATAGTATCCCCTAAAAGAAGTGTCTGTGCTTGGCCATTTCAAATGTTTTGGGTTTTTTTTAAACGTCTAAACTGAGAAGCAGTGGCATTTGGGAAAAGCTAACCCTATTTTTAACCAAGTGCCTTGACCATCAACCCTGGTTGCATTCTGTTTATTTCAAAACAAATTCGGCCCATCTAGTCTTTCCTTGTGTATGTACTTTTTCTTAAGACAACATTTTTATAGCGGATGGTATTTTTTGTGCTAAACAATAATACACTGTTCATGAAACCAGGAAACATTAATTACTTTGGATTGTGTATAGTCCTACTTTCGTTACATCATTTAAAAAAATATTTTAAGACCACATGCTGCTGTTAATGGAAATAATGCGTCTATTTATTGAAAATTGCTACATATTTTCCCAATGTTGGTTAAGAAATGGAAATGAAACCCAAACAGCAGGCAGACAAAGGATATTTCTGATCACCACAGAGCAGTAGAAGAATTGGTAATGTCACAGTGATTTTGTGTTTTGGGTATAAATTAAAAAAAAAAAAACACATTGTCCTGGTCAAGTAATATAGACCTTCACTAAACAACCAATTACTGGTGCCGCTAGCTCTGAAAATAGTATATCCATAGAAACTTTGTGTTTTAATTGACCTGAAGGTTTCTCCGTGACATTTTTTTCGATGAAATATGGTCTCTTGCATTTCATTCATAGAGCACCAACAAATTCTGTAGTGCTATTACAATAGTGGAGAATAAAAACAAACAATAACATCACAATTTACAATATGAAATTGACAAGAAGAAGGCCATGTACCTGTGAACTAACAAAACTTTAAGAGGGGGGAATAAGCCAGAATGAGAATGTTAGTTAAAGGTATGATAAAATAACTCTCCAAATTCACAAAGCTTAGTATAAGTTTTGGGGTTCAACAGAGTTTAAATTTGCACTTAATTTCTAAGCCTCTGATACATGATGACAGTACTTCTGGTGGAGCACGTTAGGTCCCATCTCATGCCTGTTTCAATTTCCTCACTCTATTAGCCTCCACTACTTCTGCTGGTGTAATGTTCCATTTATCTACTACCAGGGGCGTACCTAGAGTATTTGGCACCTGGGGTGGATCCTGTATGTGGCACCCCCCACACAAACTATATCATGGGGGTACAGCATAACTGTTATTATTATATACTTAGGCAAACATTGATGGAGGTACAGCATAACACCTATCACTATACATTGAGCCAGACATTGACAATAATGCAGCATAACCCCTATCACTATATACTAAGCCAAACATTGATGTGGTGTAAGCCTACAACTTCAGTGTCTGGCTTAGTATATATCGTATTTGCTCGATTAGAAGACGACCCTGATTAAAAGAGGACCCCCCAAAATCTGAATATTAATTTATGAAAAAAAGAAAAACCCTGATTATAAGACGACCCTATAGGAAAAATGTTTTACTAGTAAATATTAATTGATGTAAACTATTTTTTTCATTTTTATTTCCTCTTATTTACCAACCTGCCCCCAGTTATGCTCATCTGCCCCCAGGCATGCACATCTGCCCCCAGGCATGCCACTCTGCCCCATGTTATGCCTTTTAACCCCCTATATGCCACTCTGCATCCAGAAATGCCTGATACCCTATATGCCACTCTGGCATATAGGGGGTTAAAAGGCATATCATGGGACAGAGTGGCATATAAGGGGACACATACACAACCAGACACTAATATACCCACTTACATACCCAGGCACTAATATACCCACTGAGACACTTACCTACCCACTGAGACACCTACCCACTGAGACACTTACCTACCCAGACATTAATGTAACCGCTCTGACACTTAGATACCCAGACACTAATATACTCACTCAGACACACTTCCAAACCAAGACACACACTCAAGCAACGAAGGCACCTCACTCACTGCGATGCCTCAGCAGGCGCATAGTGCTCCCTCGGGATTACGCAATGACGCTGTTTGACCACGCTAGGCCCCGCCTCCTCCAGAAAATTGAAGAGGTCGACCGGATCCGCTTTGGGGCGGCACAGTGCCGCCGGGGTCCCGGTCCTGCTTCTAGAGCAATCTCCCCAACCGGCTCTACTTCCCCGCAGTGGGCAGACTATCCTGGCAGTAGGAAGGCATGCGCATATACAACCTCGGCTGCTGCCGGCACTTTCGCCGGCGCTCGTGATAGACGCCCGGTGTAAGTGCCGGCAGCAGCTGAGGTTACCAGAGAGGAGGATCCAGGTCCACTGCAACGCTGCGGGGATCTGGATCTTAGTCTAATAGTCAGACCTCATTTGATGCGCTGTTAAATAATTTTATGTATATAGATATATTTGTGTATGTACACATTTTTATTAATGATATAGTTCTGTTTTGGTTAATCTTAGGTATTCAGGTAGGATGCTTTATAACTAACATGTAATTTCTTGTATATAAACACCTTTTGTGCACGGATATAAAAATCTATGTTACATATACATATTTTCTAGTAGAGTTTTCTCTCTTTTTATAGGAATTTTCCTAGTGATATAAATTGGAAAGTGGTCTGTCAGTTCTAATAGAAGTACTGTATGTACAAGCGGTCTATTCTGGATTTAAACGGTGAATATTTGTTTGGAAATAATATCACAGAAATGCATAAAATTATTTTAAATGGTCTACCACAAGGAACAGTTTGTGGTTATTTTGAGGTGTGAAATGCGGTTGATGGAGAGTATAAGATGGGCATTGAAAGACTGGCACATCTGGCAATGTGTTCACATCTGGCCTATATGGACATAAACACAACTGCATACTTTCTACAAAGCCGCCTAAAAGTGTTGTCCTTTCACTGACATTTAGCCAGCTGCCAAAATGAAGTGGAACACATTTCATTTCAGAGTAGCTTAGAGGGAAAGAGAGGAGAAATCCTCTGTGATGATGTATTCAGAAATAGCAAGAAAAGGCTGCTGTTTGTCATTTTAAAGACATCTGGGTAACTGCCAGTGCTTATTTTTAAATCTTTATATAACCAGTCTAAATATTGTTGATGGTTGGTTATTTTTCCCTTGGGACTTTTTTCAAAGACTTTGCCTTGTTGTTCGGAATTCTGTGATGGTGTTGTCTGTCTCTTGGTTCTTTGTTTTATTCTATACGGGTGTATAGTGGCACATTCCCATATGGTTCAGATTCCAATATTTTAAAGGTTTATGGATTAGTATTTATGAATGAAAATTCTCTGGATGTTCCAAGGGCAAAATACCATGCGTTAAGTCTGTCCACAATCCTGGAGGCAGGTCTAATGCGGCTGGAGACGCTTTATATCTGGCTGGGGGTGTTAAATGCAGGGGGTCACATGAACTCTCCCCTGGAGAGAGCTGGCAGGTTGGGCCCCCAGGAATGACTAGGCCCAGGGTAGCTGCCCCTTGTGCCCTATGTTAAATCACGGCCCTGGTGATATTTACCAAAATATCAAAATTAAGAAGGTATAAATGCTACACACTGGACAAGCAGCCTATTATGCTGTGTTTGTAAGCACCAAGATCATGTTTTGGGGCACCAGATTTTTAAAATAAAATCCAGGGACATTTTTTTTAACTGGCATATGGTTAAAAAAAATAAATGATAAACATATTTTCTTCAAACTATATATGCAGTGTATTTGGTATGTTTTTATGAAGTGATTGTATGATATATACGTTATTTCTCACATTTTGGCCATAAGATAAAAAAGCACTTCTTAGAATCTTTTGGGCAGGGCCGGATTAAGCGCATCATGGGTCTGCAGATTGAAATAGACTAAATAACGCAAAACCTTTTCCTCTCACTGATTTTTTTTTTTTGTCCTCTGAAGTGACTACAAATTCAAGAGGGCTTTTTTTCTCTGAATAAGTAAAAATGAAATAGTTCAATTCAATTTAATTCTAAAGTGCCAGGAAACAGATGACCAAATGCACACCAGGACAGGCTCTGCCACACAAACACACACACCAGGAAAGGCTCTGCCATACAGACACCCAAAAACACACACACCAGGACAGGCTCTGCCACAGCAACGCCAGGGAGGCACCACAATGAACCCCCACCTTTTAAAAAATAAATAAAATAAATAATAATAATAAATACACTTTTATTAAAAATAAGTAACACACCAAAATTGGACAAAAAAATCAATAACAATATTAATAAATATATATGATTGTTAACAGCAATCAAAGAGTGGAGAGGGGTAGATAGTGAGAAGGGAGGGAGAGGGGGTAGAACATGAGAAGGGAGAGGGGATAGAAAGTGAGAAAAGGGGAGAGGGGTAGATAGTGAGAAAGAGGGTAGTAAGAATATTGAAACGGAGTGAGAATGAGCATGAATGAATTAATGTGTAGATTAATTGTGTGAATGAATGAGAGTATGAGTTAATGTGTGGATGAATTTTGTGAATGAGTGAGAGGATGAATTGATGTGTGGATGAATTGTGTGAATGAGTGAGAGGATGAATTGATGTGTGGATGAATTGTGGGAATGAGTAAGAGAATAAATAAAATAATGTGTGGATGAATTGTGGGAATGAGTGAGTATGAATTAATGTGTGGATGAATTGTCTGAATGAGGGACAGAACTAATGAATTATTGAGAATACATTAATGAATATATGTTAATGATGTGTGTGAATGAGTTAGAGAATAAATAAATGATTGTGTGAATGAATTATGTGAATGAAAGTGTGTATTAGTGAGTGACTGTAAAAGTGTTTGTGTGTATCATAGATGTATAATTGATTTTTGGAAAGGCAAATATGGCACAGGCAGGTTGTTTGAGTCTTGGGGACCGAGATGGCACAGGCAGGGTGTTTATGGGACAAAAATTGCATAGGAAGGGCTGTTTGGGGACAAAGTTCACTCATGCTGGGCTGTTTGGGGACAAAGATGGCAAGTCCTATGTGTGTTATCTGGGTGCTGGTCAAGTTCTATGTGGGCAGTGTGGAGGCCAGGGCTGGCTTTGGGTTGTGCAACCTATGATCTATGCCTGCAATTTAGGGGATTGTATCTGTTCCTTTAATGTTGAGTTTTTATGTTAATTCCAATTGATCTGTACCTGCAAGGCTGGGTTTGTGTGTTATTTTTGTTGATCTGCTATGCTATGTTTTCATACATTATTTATGTATACCTGCAAATACAGGCTTTGTATGTCTTATTCAGTTGATCAATACCTGCAATGCTGTTTCCATGTGTTTATTTGATCTATACCCTCAGTGCTGAGTTTACATGTGATTTCCAGTTTATCTATGGCTGCCATGCTGGGCCTGTGTGTTCTGTTGATCTATACCTGCAATGCTATGTCTCCATACATTATTATTGTAAATACAGGATTTGTATGTCTGATTCTATGCCTTCAGTGCTGAGTTCACATGTGAATTTGAATTGATCTATACATGCAAAGCAGGGTTTGTGTGTTAATGTGTTGATCTATACTTGCTATGCTATGTTTCCATACATTATTTATGTATACCTGCAAATATAAGGTTTGCATGTCTTATTCAGTTGATCTATACATGCAAGTGCTCTTTTATGTGTTCGTTATTATTGTTATTATTATCTTCTATTTATATAGCGTCAACAATCTACGCAGTGCTTAATACAATACATATATTCAAGGGGTATGAAAAGGCGAGAATTGACAGACTAAGACAAACCGATACATTAGGTGGAGAGAGCCCTGCTCGCAAGCTTGAAATCTTGATTTGATCTATACCTATTTTTTGGTGCAGGAACGGAGGGAGTGATTGCATGCTAGGAAGCGGGAGCGGGGCCCAAGGAAATGCTTGCGTAGAGTCCAATTCTTTTCAATATAAAATTTATTGGCAGCAGCGGCTAATATTTATATATGTTGACAGCAGGGGCTAATATTAATATATATCAGCAACAGGGGCTAATATTAAAGAAACTGCCAGTTCAGCTATTATTTTGAAATCATATTTCAATCATAGTCTTTACTTCAAAGAGAAGTACATATTATGTAGTTAAAAATGCATGTCTAATGGATATATATATATATATACACCTGTGTGTGTGATCATCCAAATGGGGTCTGCACATCACTTACAGCCTCCCTGTGCCTCCCCCCTTACACATCCATACATACACACTCATTCATTTACTCATTCATATACTTATTCATTAATTCAGATACTCATTCATTTCCTTATTCACAGATAATAATTATTCACAAATACTCATTCATTACCTCAATCATGCATACTCATTCATACTCCCTTCCACACCACCTTACCTGAACTTCAGATATTGGTGCGTTCTCAGACTTACACAGGGGCCGCTGCTTCCTTCTGCATTGCTTGCACTGTGTGCGAACAACTTCTATTGTAGCGCACAGGGGAAGCAGGAACAAAGCAGGGTCATGTGATGTGAGATAAATTCGCGTGACTGGGTTCCTGCTTCCTCTGAGCAGAACAAGAGATGCTGTGTGTGCGAGCAATGCACAGGTAAGCAGCAGGGCCCCTGCGAAAGTGAACATTAATCCAGCCCTGCATCTGGGGACACAAGTTGTCCAGAAACAATGTGCTCAATCCGGGGACTGCCCCTGGGAACCGGGGACGTCTCTTCACCTTACTTTACTGGTGCATCAAATGAATAAATAATTCCTGGTCACCATACTTCCTTAACATTCAGTGGTAATGCTGGAAGTAAGCCACATGTTGGTTATGCTATGTGATTATTAATTCAGACTTCTCATGATCATGTCTAATATTTAAAGAAATGAAAAGCTTACAGTCTGGTTGAGGTAGAGTTTTGAACTTCTGAACTTCTGATCTTTACAGATGTTTAAGGTATTTAAACAAAAAAATTAAACAGCTCCAGCAACACTCTGTTTAAAAAAGTTGAAGAATTTGTAAATTTCTTAAGTGTCGCAGAAATCTTTCCATAATCGTAATGTGGCTCCAAAGGCTAATTATACATTCTTGTGTTTTTAACATAAGCGTCAAAGAAAAGTTGGCAGAGGTTAAAAGATTGATCAGTCTAGATTATAAGCTTGGTTAAGCAGCTTCCTCCTTACCTCTTGTTTCTGTAAATCAAATTATTTAATTTTTTACTACTTGTTGTTGTCCTGCAAAAAAATATACTAAAAGGGGAAAGCACAACCTAAAAATCAAGTAGGGCTGCAACTAACAATTATTTTCATAACCATTAGTTGGCCGATTATTTTTTTGATTTATCGGATAAAATAAAACAATCTGCAAATCTTTTGTTTATTTAAAATAATGTAATGAACAAACTGTGCGTTAAAAACAAACAGCAGAATAAAAATCATAAAATGTACATTAACATTGTACTCTGTCCACACACTTTTATCTGAATGGCATTTCTCTAATCGCCTTCTTATATTACTGACATAATAAAAGCTGCATTTCTTGTTTTTGTTTCCTTTTATTTGCCAACCTGCCCCCCAGCTATACACATCTGCCCCCCAGTTAAATACATCTGCGCCAGGCTTGCCCACCAGATATGCCTTATATGCCCTATATGGCACTATTTCCCCTGTAATGTCTTATGCCCCCTATATGCCAGGGATATGCCTTATACCCCTATATGCCAATCCACACCCAGATATGCCTTATGCCCCCAGATATACCACTCTGCTTCCCTGATATGCCTTATACCCATGTATGCCACTGTGCGCCCTGATATGCCTTATACCCCCTGGTATCCCACTCCACCCCCCAGATACACCACTCTGCCCGCGCTTTCCAATATGCAACTATGCCCCCCCCCTGATATTCCTTATAACTCCCAGACATGCCACTCTACCCCCCCACCCGACTCCCTGGTGTCTAATGGGGACAGCAGGTGAATGTCTGCTTGATGCGGGCAGATAAACCAACGCTGCTGGCTGGCAATTTCGCTGGAGCTTCTATGACTGACCACCGGAAGGTCATGTGACACCGGTGCTCCATCATAGAAGCCCCAGCGGAAGTGAAGGGCAGTAGTGGAAGTTGTGTGCTGCCAGAAAGGAGTATACTCTGCAGCGCTGCATGGGACCTAGATCCTCCTTCCTGGCAGCCAGTGAACGTCTGTGCGGTGCGCACAGAGGACCTCTGCTTCTGCCTTTTACTCCCACTGGGGCTCCGGCAGAAGTGTTGAGTAGCAGCTGAGGTAGTCTGCGAGCATTGAATCTGGCACCCTATGCTTTCCTGCAAAGGTGGGGTATAGCAGGTGTGTGAGGCACCCAGCGGGGTCACGCAATGCCCTATACATGGCCTTGCTGGGCCCCTCACGGCACTTGCTTCACCGCTCCCGGCATAGGGTGCCAGATAAGTAGCGGTATAGCAGGTCTCCACAAGGTGAGAGGGAATGGAAGTAGTGTATGCGAGTGTGTGTGTATACTATAGTGTCAGAGATTAGTGCGTATGTGTGTATCTGTATACTGCTAGAGTTAGTGTATGTAAAAAGTAGCGTCAGTGTGTATGTGTAGAATGCTGGAGTCAGTCTGTGAGTGTGTGTATACTGTTGTATCAGTGTGTATGTGCCTATGTGTATAGTGCTAGTGTCAGTGCATGTGTATGTGCAAATATATAGTGCCAGAGTCAGTATATCTACTGTATTGAAGTTCCAGAAGTGTATATATGTATTGTGTTAGCCAGTGTGTGTGTGTATGTTGTTGGATAGTGTGTGCATGTGTATAAGAGTGTGGTGCTAGCGTTTATGGTGTTACAGTCGGCATTAACATGACTGTATATGTCAGCATATAGTGTTAGAGTGTGTGTCTGAGTGTATGGTGCTAGCATGTGTGTACATGTAAAATGTTACTGTGTGTGTTACTGTAAGGTGTTGGTGTATGTGAGAATAAAATATTAGCGTGCCTGTTTCTTATGGTATTAGAGTGTGTAAATGTATGTTAATGTATGGCAAGGCTCGACAAACCAAATAAGAAAATGGTTGGGAAAGAAAACAAACTCATACTTTGTAAAACACACCCTGTCCATTTGTTCTCTTTCATTGTGAAATGCTACAATATTTAAACCGAATGATATTTGATTTCACACATGCTATTCTCATGTCATGCCTTCTCAGGTTATGGCTCTTTTGCTTGTATTGATGTGATTGCTAGTGTTCTTTGGGACAAACTTGAAAACCAAATATATCTTAATACTTTTGAAATAAATGAAGCCAAAAGTATCTTTATTTCATGGTGATATGTACTGCTGAACCATTGATCATCAGAGCATGGAAAAACACAGTTTTTGTAAAAGAGAAAAACCATTGTTTCAGTACAGATGAAAGAACAAATTGGTGATCTGTTATTTTGACATTGGTTTTTCAGAAATGGTTTGATACTTATTTGTACATAATATTATTGGTTGACTGTCCAAAATAATATAGACACAGTAATGTTGAATACTTCACGTAGATATTCTTTCTTGTATAACATTTTTTTATTTACATGGTTTAATTTGTAGCTCTGGGTTAAAATTAATGGTATTGTCAGTTTAATCAAATTGTTTAATGTTACACACACTAAAAATGATACTTCCAACACTAATATGAGTTTACTTGTGTTCAGTCAGTAAAGAGACTGTCCAGACCACATCTGTGTCATATAACCAACTGTTATGAGCCCCTTGTGTAATGACAACTTAGGGATGCTTATTAGCTGTAACCTCTTGTCTAACCAAAAAAATAACATTGTCACTTATGTTTTACATTAAATTTAAAGCAAATAACTTTTTTGATGCTGACTGTTAGCATGAAAGTACTTATTATAACTGAGAAATGTTTCTTTGTGAACTTTTGCCTATTCATCCAGTAGAGCATTTGTAGGGTCAGGCACTGATGTTAGACGAGAAGGCACTCGTTCCAGTGCATCCAAAAGGTGTTTGAAGGGGTTGAGGTCACGCTCTGCGTGGGCCAGTTAAGTTCTTCCACACAAAACTCACCCAACTATGTGTTTATGGACCTTACTTTGTCCACTGAGGCACACTCATGCTGGAATAAAAAAGGGCCTTCCCCAAACTTTTCTCACAAAGTTGGAAGCATAGCATTGTCCAAAATGTCTTGGTATGCTGAAGCATTAAGACTTCTCTTCATTGGAAGTAAGGTCGGTAGCCCAACCTCTGAAAAACAGCCACATATCATTATCCCATCTCCACCAAACTTGGTTGGCATAATGCAGTCAGGCAGGAAGTGTTCTCCTGGCATCCCCCAAACCTAGACTAGCCCATCAGACAGAAGTGTGATTCTTCCAGTGGCGACATGCTTTACACCACTCTATCTGACGCTTTGCATTGTACTTGGTGTGAGGCTTATATGCAGCTGCTCGGCCATAGAACACATTCTGCAGTTTTTGTGTTGATATTAATGGTGTTGGAAGGTTGGAACACTTTAGCTATGTAATCTGCAGAGCTTTGTCAATTTTTACCCACCATGCGCCTCAGCACTTTGTGCTCCCACTCTGATTTCATGTGGCTGAGTTGCTTCTGTTCCGAAACAGTTCCACCTTGCAATAATGCCACATACAGTTGATCGTTGAATATCTGGCAGGGATGAAATTTCCCTAACTGATTTATTGCACAGGTGGCATCCTATCACAGTACCATGCTTGAATTGAATGACCCTTTTTTCAAAAAAGTTTGTAACGGCAGACTGCGTGACTAGGTGCTTGATTTTATACACCTGTGGTAATTAGTCTGGTTTAAACACCTGAATTCAATAATTTAGAAGTGCATCCCAATACTTTTGTCCATGTATTATATAAATAATAAAATTTGTAAGTGACAAGTTTCGTCCACTGAGAATGATCAGTGAGACCGATCATTAATCAGTGACCTAAAATGCCATGAGATCTTCATCCTTGAGCTGACCCTGAGACTCTTGAAAAATTAACACTTTAACAGCCTGTAATGAAGATGTCTCAAAAAAGATGTTAACTTAATGGCTCTAACACGAGTCCTTATAGAAACCTTGACATTGTCATTATTTAAAGATACACTTAATTGAGTCAACTTCATTCAGGCAGGGAGATCAACATAACATACTGTAGCAAAAATAACTATTTGGGAGTGTTCTATATATAATCACAACAGTGTAGAACAGGAAGGAATCCATTTTTGATTGTGTGACTCTGACAATCTGCCCCTTCCCTTTGAGACCATGATCAGCTCCAATGCTGGCATCGGAGGAAAGTGTTCTCATTCATTTCACTTGGAGCTCTTTCCTGCCACTTATTAGCTGCTTCTAGTTCCTCTTTAACTAAGGAATATAAGCTGAGTGAGAGCTACCACATGTGATAATATAGGATGACCAGGCGACACCATACCCAGGTAGACCATGCCTTGATTGAGACTTCTGTCCCAGCAAACACTCTCTCTATTGGCAAATTAACTATATTATATTTAATATATATAAATTAAATATATTATATTTCAAAAGTAACATGGTATGAAGGAAAAAAAACAGCTATTCATTTTATCGAATAATACCTTTAATGCTATTAAAATGTTCTAGCATTTTATTTTAAAACTTTTAAAAATAATTGATCTATAGAGAAACCATGCAGCTGTTCACACTTACAAGCACTAGAAGCTTTTGTACAGTCAACTGTAATAACGCAGCTAAAGTCAAGGAATTTTGTTACAGCATTCTACATGTGCGGAAAATAGGGTTTTCAGTAGGATATCTCTTCAGAGAAAAATCATTATAAACTTTTCACAAAGTAAAATTGCAAAGTAGAATTCTGAATTACTTAGGAAAATGATTCAAAACTTCAATATTTTCTTTGTGGAGCACTGCTCATTTTGAAAATAGAGAGCAGTGAAGGAAGTGCTTTGCTTAACTGTTACATGAAAAGAAAGAAATAAAGCACTGCTTGTAAAACAAAGTCTTATGAAACTTAAAAAAAAGTTTTTAACAGCCTGTTTTACTGTAGATGAATACAATGCTTTATAATTTATATTATTATTATTTTATTATCTTTTATTTATATAGCGCCAACAGTTTACGCAGCACTTTTATAAAAGCTTTATTTTACTGAGAGGGCGGTAGGTAAACGGCCTCCCATCAGATGTGGTAGATGCTTATACAGAGTGGGAATTTGAATATGCATGGGATTATTTTAAGATCCCATAATCTTTAGTTAAGGTTGAAACCTTTTATTGGTATAACATTAAAAATGTGTTAAATAACCTAACAGTTATTGGGATAATATGGCTATAATACGGCTATAACTGTTTTTCATCTTCAGATCTGAAAACTATAATTTGACTTCATATAAGAAATATTTAGCCAACCTTGTCTGTCCATCATTGGTTTATAAAGCACTCACTTAATGTTTGATCTCTTTTTTTTATTCCTGTTATACTATATCCAGATTAGCTCAATGGGTGATAAGAAAGGAAATATCACATGTATCAGAGAAGGGTATAATGTGCCTTATCACAGAGTGTGCTATACTCAAAAATATTTAATAAGCTCTAAGTGTTTAAATATCTCTAATTTGATCTAAGTGTATAAATAATGTATTTTTCAAACCAATTGTGTACTGCTCCAAATCTCTCTAATGTCATTTATGAAGCATGTAAATTGTCTTCCACTGATATGTATCTGGCACATTATGTGAACTGGGCCATATGTGTAAGGATATGTTTGTTTTTGATATTGTTAAATGGTGAGCTTTGTTCCGTGAAGAGTGTAGTTTTGAGAGGTTAGGACATGTATATAATTTCATGAAACATAGCACTTATAGTCCTGTGGAAAGCCAGACAGAGATTTATAACAAGAAAAAGTTAATCTCATATTACCGCATGTACAGGGTCGGATTGGGAATGAAAAGCAGCCCTGGAAATATTTGGACACCAGCCCCATGTATTGTATCGCATGGTCGAGCTCTTGTACTCACACGCAACACCCGTTACACACGCCTATCTGAGCCACACTATTTACGATCCACATAGCTATAAATCATTCTTTTTAAAACTATATTGAATTGTTCCTTTACAATAACAGTATACCACATTAGTATTAAAATTCCAAAACCAAAAGTGTTAAAAGGTCCAAAGTACCAAAGTGTCCATTCCAAGTACCTGGGAATGGACAGAATCCCCTCCATCCATGTGTGCTGGATAACGATGACATCAGAGCTTGGCAGATGTATGAGATACAATGTTATGTGATGGGATTGGGAGTAATCAGTACACTAAAAAAAGTTATGATACACCTGAAGCCACAATTTGCTGCCACTTATCCTTTTCAATAAAATATGCAGATTGAAACAGAGTAAATAACACAAAACCTTTACTTTTCCTCTCACTGATTTCTGGGCCTAGAAAGTTTTGGAAAAGGCTCTGCCACACTGACACCCTAACATACACCACGACAGGCTCTGCCACACTGAAGTCCAAACACACACACACCAGAACAGGCTCTGCCACACGGACACCCAAACACACACACACCAGGACAGGCTCTGCCACACTGAAGCCGACACACATACACCAGGACAGGCTCTGCCACACCACACCCCAAACACACACACGCAGGAACAGGCTCTACCATGGCCGACACCGCAAGCACACACACACACGCAGACACTCTGGCCACGGCCAAGCACCGCAACACACACCACACAGGACAGGCTCATGCCACACCAACACCCAAACATATACCAGGACAGCTCTGCACACTGAAAGCCCAACACACACACACACCAGGACAGGCTCTGCCACATCAACGCCCAAACAACACACCAGGACAGGCTCTGACACACCTAAACTCAGACACACATATGAACAGGCTCTGCAACACTGAAGGCCAAAAACACACACCAGGACAGGCTCTGCCACACCGACACCCAAACACACTAACACCAGGACAGGCTTTGCCACACCTACACTCAGACACGCATTAGGACAGGCTCTGCCACACCGACACCCAGACACACACACCCACACCAGGACAGGCTATGCCACACCAACACCCAAACACACACAACAGGACAGGCTGTGCCACATCAACACCCAAACGCACACACACCAGGACAGGCTTCTGGCCCACACAACACCCAAACATACACCAGGACAGGCTCTGCCACATTGTAAGCCCAAACACACAAACACCAGGACAGGCTGTGCCACCACTAACAACCCAAAACACACACCAGGACAGGCTCTGCACACCAACACCCAAACCCACACACAACCAGGAAAAGTGCTGCCACACCGAACACCCACACACACCAGGACAGGCTCTGCCACACCGACACGACCAAACACCCACCTCGCGCGCGTCCGCCCACGCCGACACCAAACCCACACACAACAGGACAGGCTCTGCCACACCGACACCCAAACACACACACACCAGGACAGGCTGTGCCACACTGAAGCATACAAAATTATTTTCTACACCGCATTGTCATTGACTGCCCCTTTTGTATTTTTGCCCCCTTGTTTATTGATGCCCCAGCCAGGCCCCCTTTACTATTGATTAATGTGCCCCCCACCACCTTGTGTATTGCCCCTTTGTGCATTCATGCCCTCACACCCTTTTGTATTGGTTAATGTAATGCCCAACCTCCATCTTGTCTATTGATACTCCCACTGCCATTTGTATTACCCCCCAGCCACACACACCCCTGTTTATATTTATTTTGTAATGCCATAACCCCCCTCCCTTGAATATAGATCCACTTTCCTATAACCCCTATTTTTTTGGTAATACTTAAATTTTTGTTTTTTTCTTTTCTTGTGCTCACCCTCTCCTGGTTTCCCGGTGGGCCAGTCCGGCCCTGCGCATGTACACATAACATCAACATGCTATTTTTTGCTATGTTTTATTTTTGAAAATTAATGAAGCCAGCTGCTCATTAAAGTCTATTTTTGCCCCATTATACTACGCGACTGAAAGTATGTAAAAACATCAATGTATCTGTTCATTTTCAAGGTTAAACCTATGAAGGGATTTTAACCTTATAGAAACCCTATAACGACTATACTTAATCTTTAACTTATACTCATAGGCATCTTACAAGGTCACTCATGTTCATAAGTAATAGTATGTATTGGTGATCATGGCTGCCTTCCTGCTTGTCTGGACAACTACATTATATACAGAATTTATTTATGCAGGTATAAATCAACAGCCAAAGCTGTCTTGACAAAGAACATGCTTAAAACTTCCCTAGGACCTTTGCCTCCGGAGAAAAAAACTACTGGTTAGTTTAGACATTAATATTTAGTCTGCACATATTGACCAAACAAAGGTCAATTGTGAAAGGTTAAGTTCTGTTTTGTTAAAATATCAACATATTTTGTATTATTTTTTTGTTGTTTTTCAGTGGTCTGTCATGTGAATATGCATATATTATTTTTAACCATTGCAATCTTACTTTTTTTTGTAAATAATAACAAAAAGTAGTTTTAATCAATTGTACTTCAAAGAAAAAGAGTTACTGAGATGACTAGCGTTCCATTTTAAGGATGAGCTTTCAAGAGAAAACCTCCCTTTGTCAAGTCAAAAGCAATACTAACCACAGACATCTAAGTGAGACATAGTTAAGGAGCGTGAGAGAGACTAAAAAGGTGCTAGTCACAGCAGTTGACTAGGATGTTGAAAATTTGTTGTAAAAAGAATAAAGAATTTGTAAGGCAGAGTAAGTGTAATGATGGCATTGTTAAAAAAAAACGTATAAATAAATAAACAAAGTTAGGCCTGTAACATGAGGAGAATACATAAATGAGAGTAAAATAACAGAAAATGTCAAAAGAAGGTCTGGTAATGTGGAAGGAATATCCACGTTACGTTATATATATATATGTGCGTTAGACATATATTTTTAAATACATAATATGTACTTATCGTAAGTAAAGACCGTGATTGAAATATGATTTCAAAATAACAGCTGAACTCGCAGTTAGTTTTAATTCTTTAATATTAGCCCCTGCTGACCATATATATTATAATTAGCCCCTACTGACATTATACATAAATATTAGACCCTACGCAAGCATTTAATTGGGCCCCGCTCTACACTCCCTAGCATGCAATCAATCCCTCTGCTCCCAAACCCAAAATAATATTTCCACGCTGACTGCAGAATAGGGGAAGACTGCGAGAGTTGATGCAGTCTTCCCTCCTTCTCACCCTACCATGACATTGAGTGGTCCTCTCCCCTGTAATCATGCCAGTGTCCCCTCATTCACTAAACCATACCTCTCTTTTACTTACTCCCTGTAGTTCATGTATAGATCAACTGAATAAGACATAAAAACTCTGTATATATTTGCGTTATATAAAACAATAAATAATAATAATAAACATAAATAATGTATGGAAACATATCAGGTATAGATCAACACATTAACACACAAAACCCAGCTTTGCGTGTATAGATCAATTGGAATTCACATGTGAATTCAGCACTGAAGGTATAGATCAAATAAACAGAATCAGACATACAAATCATGTATTTGCAGGTATACAATAATAATGAATGCAAACATAGCATTGCAGGTATAAATCAAATATAAATGTGGTAATCACATGTAAACTCAGCACTGAGGGTATAGATCAAATAAACAACACATGGAAAAAGCACTGCAGGTATTGATCAACTGAATAAGACATACAAACCCTGTATTTGCAGGTATACATAAATAATGTATGGACACGTAGCATAGCAAATATAGGTTAACAGAATAACACACAAACCTAGCTTTGCAGGTATAGATCAATTGGAATTCGCATTAAAACTCAGCATTAAAGGTATACATAAAACCCTAAATCACAGGTTGCACAACCCAAAGCCAGCCCTGGTGTCCACACTGACCACATAGAAACTGACCAGCACCCAGATAACACACAGAGGACAAGGGCTGCAACAACTAATCGATAATAATCGATGGTGACAATCATTGCCAACGAATTTCATTATCGATTAGTTAAATAGATTTTATGATGAGGGTCTTTTCAGAGCAAATGCTCTGAAAAATACCCCTCGCTTTATAATCCGGTTCATTCAGTGTCACTTACAGCAGTTACTGCCCCCCAGTGTCTCCCTGCAGTCACACTGATGATTGGCCCCACCCATTTCCTTATAGCGTCCACACTGCTCAGCAACTTATCTAACAGTAAGTATAAAATTAATAGGTGAGGTGGGGGTTAATTTAGGGGCAGTTATGGTGGGGTGTTTAGGAATAATTTAGGGACGTTTTGGTTAATTGGGTTTTTAGGTTAATTTTAGGGCAGTTATGGTTAATGGGATGTTTAGGGTTTATTTATGGGCAGTTATGGTTGACGGGTGTTTAGGGTTAATTTAGGGGCAGTTATGGTTGATGGGGTCTTTAGGGTTATTTAGGAACAGTTATGGTTGATGGGGTCTTTAGGGTTAATTTAGGGGCAGTTATGGTTAATGGGTGTGTTTAGGGTTAATTTGATGCTGAGGACTGAGAAATTAATTAATTTAATAAGGTTAACTTAAGGTGCAGTTAGAGGTACAGGTGGGCAAACTAAGGGGAATCTAAATCCCGGGGCAGAGAAGAATAATCAATAATAAAGTATTGTGTCAGTGTGCTGTATACGAGTCTGTGAAGGAGTCTGTGAATCTAAGGGCACTATGGCATATCTAGGGTTATAAGGCATATCTGGGGGGTATAAGGCATATCTGGGGGTATAAGGCATACTGGGGTATAGGGCATAGCAGGGGGCACAGTGGCATATCCTGGGGTATAAAGCATATATGGTATACAAGGCATATGTGAGGAGGGCGGAGTGGCATATCTGGGAGGCATGTGACATATCTGGGGGTATGTGTCATATCTGGAAGGCTGTGTGGCATACGTGGGAGACAATGTGGCATATCTGGGAGGCATGTGGCATATCTGGGGGGTATGTGGCATATCTTGGGGGTATGTGGCATATCTGGGAGGCAGGGTGGCAAATCTTGGCTCAAATGTGCATAATTGGGGGGTAAGGTTGGAAAATGCAAAGTTTTTTTTATTCTGCTGTTTGTTTTTAACATCCTGTTTGTTTATTAAAATAAATGAAATATTTACATTTATTTTTTTATCCGATTCATTGTAAAAATAATCGGCTAACTAATCGATTATGAAAATAATCATTAGTTTCAGCCCTACATAGGACTTGCCATCTTTGTCCCCAAACAGCCCAGCATTAGTCAACATTGTCCCCAAACAGCCTGTCCTATGCCATCTTTGTCCCATAAACAACCTGCCTGTGCCATCTTGGTCCCCAAGGCTCAAACACTCTGCTTGTGCCATTGTTGCCTTTCTACAAATCAATAACACATCTATGAGATATACAAATACTTTTACAGTCACTCACTAATTCACACTTTCCCATAATTAATTCACACAATCATTTATTCTCTCACTTTTTCACACAAATAATTTACACATATTCATTAATGCATTCTCACAAATTCATCCACACATTATTTCATATTCTCCCTCGTTCAGACAATTCACCCATACATTCATACTCTCACTCATTCACACAATTCAGCCACGCATTAATTCATACTCTCACTCATTCACACAATTCAGCCACACAATAATTCATTTTCTCACTCATTCACACAATTCATCAACACATTAATTCATTTCTCACTCTTTATTTATTTTTATACTCTTACTACCCCCTTCCTCACTATCTCTCCCCCTCTCCCTCTCTTCTCATATACCCCCCCTCAACTTTGTAGTTCACTTACCTTGTAGAGGTCCTGGGGTGGGAGTGCAAGGCCTCTGCCGGAATATGACGTCACTGCGACTAAAATAGAGGCCCCTCTCTCTCCTCCGCGTCAAAAAACCCCAACAAAACAGCACTTCAATTCTGGGACAATGCATTGTCCCGGATTGAGGCTGCCTGGGACCCAGGACTTAAAGTCCCATTGCGGGACTGTCCTGCGCAATCCGGGACATGTGGTCACCCTACAACATATACATGTTGTTGATATCATAGCTTTTAGCATAAATAAATGTATTAAAACTAATTTGTTTTGTCTTTGTTTAAAGGTTTACCTAATGTAAACTGAAATCATGGGTAGCTTGTGACAGAGCTAGGATCATTTGATCAAGTTCTTGATGTTCTCTTCCTTCAGTCCACCTCAATTAACAAAAAAGGACAGGAGCAACTACACAGATCCCGGAAAAGAAATGTAAATAACCTTTCTCAATTGTATACACGTAAATTGGATTTTTAACCAGTTTGTGCAGAGTGACATATACATATATAGGTGCCACATAAATACTGGCAGTTACTACTGGTGGTGATTGAGGCGAAGATGGCTATAGCTGGCTAACCAGAGATTTGGGCTGACAAGTAACCATTACTTTGTTACTTCTATGCATGTGATCTTTGAACATTGTAATGAATGAATAATCTTAACATAGTATTAGCATTTTTTTCAGTAGCTCAGAACACCCATTTGCAAATATTTTTGTACAGAGAAGCTAAGCTAATTCATTATCAAGAAATGCATAGACTGAGCTGTTCTTTTAATATGAATGTTTCCATACATACCGCTGCATTTCCATATTAGGTTTTTTGCAGTGATATATATATATCTATATATATATATATAGATATATATGCTGTATGTCACTTTTGTTATTGTATACATAAGACACGACTGATTAATACTTTCTAGTATTTCCACTTGAAAAAGGTATAAGAATTCTTAAGCTCATTTTATGTATGGAATTTAGCCTATATGAAAAAGTGCAACACAGACTTTTGCATTGGTTAACTTGCAGTGAGACAATTTCTGTGCATTATCGTATAATCAATAGCAGACATGTTAGGAAAGTTCCATGTTAATGTGTTATTTTTCAGTTTGAATTAACCATAAGTACTGTATTTCTATAAGCTAGTAAACATTTGTTCATTGGATGTTAAGTACAGGAGGCAGTTGGAATAGTTAAATCTAAGCTACCCCAACCCGAATTAGTGATCCCAGTGGTAATTTGTGGTATACCAATTACATTGGAAATTTAATTTGAAATCAGAAATTCTACCACTCTATAGATCTCATTTCCATTGAAACAGTTTTTACACCATTTTACTATTTTAAGAAAGAAATTCACTCTTACACAGGTAATGTACTTTATATATTAGTCTGTTTCATGCATGCCCAATAGGGAATATTTACATTAAACAGCATCATTTTATTGATGCAGTGGGTTTTTATTTACTAAAGTCAGATTTGCTAGAATAATTTGCAGGACATTTGTGATTTCAACTCTTTGACTTCATATGTTCATACGGCAGAGAGAGCTTAGCTGACCATGTAAAATATAGTTACGTTAGAGAGAGAGGCATTCAGTCGTGGGTTTGTAGGTGAAAATTTTCTTTCCTTCTTTTTCTATAAAATTTTGAGTGCATCAAGGATGTGCTTAATCTACTTTTTATTTGATAGATTTAAATGTTGAACATGCTATTAGAAATACATACATTTAGCGAGTTTTAACTAGAAAGAACACAACAGGGTAAGCATGATTTACTAGTATGTGCATGTGATGGTTGTGTCTTTTGTTTATCAGTCTTTTTAAAAAATCTTTGACAGTGGCATAAAAATAGTACTGTATGTAGGTGGCTAATTATCAATGGAATTTGAGGAGCTGCAAATATAACAACAATATAACGACAATATAACAATAAAACAAAGATGTAAAATTTGCATTCTGTCTTGGCATATTTTTCAAAAGGAGTTTTTTTTTGTATAACCCATGTGCAATGGAATATACAGATTTTAGCTACCAGCAGGCATTTCGGTAATCTTTGGTCCTTTGATTTTGTCATGAGTTGACTCCAAAACTGCCTTTCCCTCCAAGCTGGTATGGGCCTTTACCTTATTCACTTTGGATTTAACTTTTGATTTGCTTTGGCTCATATTAGTTATTTGACTCTTCATCTTCTCCTTTTGGGCGATACCCCTATTGCTGTGTACTATGTGGTGCATCAGATCAGCAATAAAACAAATATTTTTGCACATTGAGAAGAGTACAACTTCATTTGTTGCTGCCACGGAGATCTCCCGTCTTCCTGTTTATGTGTGCTACTGTACACGTTAATATTGGTGAGATTTTGTGGAGACCGAGGAGCAGAGGAGACCTGAACATTACAGTCGTTATTTCAACAGAGCCTGGATATTACCAGATATATGATTTATTGCACCCACCTTCTCAAAAACACATATCTCTTCCATTGAAGTTCATTTGATTTTTAAAGAAACACTCCAGCTATCCATTAAAATAAAATGCATATTGAAGTCTGGTTGCTGAGAGACCAGTTAACATGCATGTGATTGACTGTTTCTAAACTTGCAAATATGCAAGTTGAACTTGCATTGCTTCTAGTAGAAGCACTATAGTGCACACTGATTTCAGTAGGATCACTACAGCGCCTATTAATTTCATTGGGGGTGCTACAGTGCTTGTGCTGGAAGCGTACTTAAATAACAGGCCCAGATAGTTGTACCAAATTAATAAGCTGATGGACTAAAGCTTCCATTTAAACACTCACCATTACCTTATTACAGTCTTGTAGTTTTATAAGGGGCACAGATATAGACATCTGAGGATCCTCTTCCATGATATCTTACTCTATAGAAACTCCCTGATATCTAGCTTCCATTCGGTGATAAACCGTTGCATTAGATAACATATATTAATGCATACATGTTAGAACAAGTATTGATGCTTTGCTGTTTTTTATTTTATTATTTTATTGGAAATAAATACATCAGTTCAGAGGTCGACAAATTTGCTTTGGATCTAGGAGCCGGGCCAAAAATTTAGGAGCCAACTTTTTTTATATTTATTTTTTTATTTTTTTATATCACCCCTGGGTCTGCAGTTAAGGTATGTTTATTAGGGCAATACAGCATTTCCTTAGCACTGCTCCAATTTGTACAGTACTGCAGTTAACTCCTTTATGACGAGGGGTATTCTACACTATAATGACTGACGCTTTAACCATTATACTTACACACACAGACACACACGCCAACATCATATGCTCCAAAACAGTAACACCCTACAGTAACACACTAACACACCTAACATTCTACATGCTGACATACACATTCATGCTAATGCTATACTGTAACATACACAACACAATACATGCTATCACTACATTCTTATACACACACACACTATTCAACAACATACACATACTTGCTAACAATTTACATATATAAAAACACAGACTCTAACACAATGCACACTGAATGTGGTACTGCAATACATAAGACATACTGGCACAGGTACACACGCACATACGTTCAGAATGACTCCAGCAATATACATATACACAATGACTGACACCACAGTATACACATACATATACTAACCCCCACTTCGTAAAGACCTTCCACGCCACTTCCTATCTTCTGCAAATGTGAATCTGGCACCCTATGTTCTCCTGCAGGTTTATAGTGAAGAGTTGGGGTGACATAATGCACGTTATGTGACCCCGCTGGGCGCCTCATGTAACCCACTTCCCCATATCCCTGCAGGAAATCGTAGGTTGCCAAATTCACAATGGTTGCCCTCGCCAGTTTTTACCCCCTTGTTCCCCAAAAACCCTGGGCGCTAGGATGTTGCTACTAGTTACCGTATCAACTTGATTGTGGGCTTTGTCGATCCCTGCATTAGTCAAAATAAATATGTATCATAATACTCAATGTTGCTATTTCTTTCCATGAAATTCTTTGTGATTTGATTGCAGGACTTCATTTTGGTTTTGGGATAAATGTTTTGGACTCAATCCAAAGAGTGCATTCAAAAGACTCTTGGCTCACTGGACACTGTGAATGTGTCATTTAAACTGGCAAAGAACAGGAAGTAAGACACCATCTGAAGCTAATTAAAACACCCACTACAAAGACAATGGAATCAGGTTTAAGGTCTAGTGTGGGATTGTAAGGTCACTTTCCATATTCGGTGTTGAATGATAGCACTATAGCCTGTTAGAAACATATTTAACCCTATCAGTCCAAGCAAATATGTATAATATTTAATAGATGGTAATGTTGTAGATCATATTGAGTAATCCTTCTGCCTCAGTATACCCTTCACCTGTCTGATGGACAGGCTAGGAAGTCCATTTTTGCATTAACTTTGATTATTTTCAGATATAAATCTTTAACAAAGATCTGACTTACATATTATGTTTTCAACTTTCCAAATCAGCAGAATGGGTCAGCAGTTTTAAAACTATAGCTATAGCGCTAGCCATATCAACAGTTCTAAATACAGTAATTTTGGTGCTGAGTTTGAAAAGTGGTCTTTTAGATGTCCATTTATATTCATTTTTATGCTGTCAATTTTTTTCAGGGACTGTGGTTACTGGGTTAGTAGGAGTCTCTGTGCAAAGACAGGTTCAGGCTTAGAACTAGACATAGGGCAGTCGAATGTAAAAGTACCTGCTACAGCCTTTGCCTTCTTTTTAGAAGGCAAAGGCAAAGGTGGCACGGAACTGGCAGAGGACAGGAGACTGGCAGTGGAGTCTGAGAAGACTGGCAGATGGCAGCTGAGTCTGGGGAGACCCGCATATGGCAGCCGAGTCTAAGGAGAATAGCAGACAAGGTCAGCCAAACCAAGGTCATACACCGATAGAACAATTGCACGACCGAAGGATAATCCAAAGAATAATCACAGTCTAGACCTGTATACACTGGTATACACTGTAAAGGCCCTTAATTGGCTGATGGTGTGTCAGGAACCAGTGACAACTGGACAGGGACATACATAGAGGAAACCCAGCAAACACAGTGCCTCCTGCGGATAAGACTAGTAGGTTCATGGTCTACCGTGCATACTGTCACTGGACCTAGCATCATAAGGGGTCCAACAATTTGGTATTTTCTATGTCCCGCTGCTACGTGAGGTTTATATAGTTTCACACTTTACTGTTTACTTCAAATAAAACAGTCTATAAACAGTTTATGAGAACCATGGTGTTTTGATATACCATCTAGCCACAATACATGGGTCCAAATGTGGACTAGAACTACCTTTATTTGATACTTAAATTTGTAGTTAACAAATTACCTTATTTCTTTTATTGGTTTTAACACATCTGTCAAAGTTAGTGTGAAATGAGTACGGGCTATTTTATGAAGAAATAAGCCAGTGCTTCCTTAACTTTAAGCATCCTGTGCATGGTCATTTTATGGTACTAAACAACTCTTGACAGTTATTATGGTTTATTATTTTATATTTCAGAACAGGGAAAATCAATATCCTGTCTGCTTGTTTATTTTCTCAGCACCTTCTCTGCTGTGAACTGTACTGTTTATGTTAAACATGTGTAACAGGTATTGTTGCAGTTATGTAACATAGAAAGGTGTTTACTGGTGTGTTTTACAACATATCCTTGGTAAAAAAATGGTAACCTTGATACTCTTTTTCATAAGTAACTCTTGGTGGCCCTATGACCTAAAATAAATTGTGTGTTCAGATTGTGTGCTTGGGGCATAATCACCGTCACTAACTTGTAGATGAAAGAAAATTAAGGGATACAGCTTACTTTCCCATTGTGCTGATTCATTGTGGATATTGGTATTGTAGTATAAAACTACTTACCGGTACAAACTTTTTGGCCAAGCAGGTGGCGTGAGTCGGCCATCAGGGTCATATAATGCAGTAAGATGTTAACAGTCACCATGGAACCTGGCACCTATGGTTTCTGGAGCCCTGTGTTAGGGTACATGCACAGTTTAATGATATATTTCTTAATGTAAACCTAGGAAGCTTTTCCAGAAATTAATTAGACCCTTCAAAAGTGAAAACAATTGGCTTAATGCCCCTCTATTAATTTATAGTTGCAGCACTGATTTTTATAAAGAGTGTTTTCCACGGTTCATTATTTGAGTTTAGCCTAATAAAGTGGTTGAAAGCATTAATGGAAAAAATGCCTAATTTATGGTCACTTGTTTTGTAGTAGCACAGTCCTGATTAAGTGTTGGGGACTTGACTTTCAAGACAGCACAGACAGATGGAATTTTTCAGAGTGCGGCATTTTGTTCTTCTTTTAAACAAAGTGGGAAGATATGTGGTCTGTTTAGTTGCAGAATGTTTACAAGCTGTATAAATTCCTTGATACCAGATTTCTCTTTCCTAATTTTTGGACTTATTTAAATATATATACAATATAGAACCAGGCAAGACTGGGTCCTTTGCTATAGCCATCAGAATTCCTTATAGATCCAAGGCAAAAGTATATGATTTTTTAAAAGCCACAGCATATGAGTCATCAAGTATTATGGTTCTCACTCCATTAAAAAAATTCTACTCTTTCCTAGAAGGGCAAAAAAAATAATATACTATGCGTAACAGTGGCTTCTTAATACAGTGTTGTACAACCTTTCTTTGCGCTAAAATGCTTTGTAGCTTACTTAGGAACTACGTGCTAAATACTATTGCTAGCAAATCAAAGATTTGCCTAAACTACATAGATGTATTGGAACGTTTCTGTAAACAAAATGTAAATAACATAATCCTGAACTAAAAGATTATAGGTATAACTCCCCTGTGGTGCTGAGGTATGTAGCATAACTTGGGTCTGCTTGGTAAGGAGGTAATAAACGTTTGAGAGAGTACAAGGTCAAAGAAAGTAGGAGAAAATTTTGAGAGAGTATCTGAATGAGGAACACAGGGCCTGCAAGATAAACAATGGAGACAAAATATTATTTTTTTGGAGAGTGAATACTACCTTGCATCACTTGAATTGACTCTATTAATATACCTGTATATGTAATGGAAATTGCAAACTTGTCTAAACTAAACCAAACAACTCATATTTCATAATGCTTAAAGCTTTGATTACGCACACACTGTTTGCTTCAACTATGACACCATTATTTTGCCTTTATGAAAATGTTCAGCATCAGCTGTTATATTGGCTTTGCTCCATAGCTTTCATACATATTTTCTGGAGGTTTCTGTTAATAATATTGTTTAGTTCAATGCCAAATGTAGCAAAAAACACTCATAAAATTGATCTTTAAATAGTATTTTGCCAATCCAAAGACAACTAGACTTCAAGCCAGTATGACTGATAACAAAAAACCAAGGTAAATAATGCATAGACAAATTGTGCCAAAAAACAAAAGATCCCAAAAATCTTTATATTTAGATTTCTGGTAATTGGTTTATTAATATTATTATTAATTGTTTTATAATGCCCCATCAAATTCCGTAGAGCTGTACAATGGGTAGACAGGACATAACAGTAGTATGTAACATAAATTGACTTACAGAGACAACAGGTGAGGAGGGCCCTGCTCAAACGAGCTTACATTGAATTTATTGAATTTACATTATTGAATTTGATATCAATCATGGTTGTTTTTTTTAAATTTGTCTTCTGTTGATGAAATGTTGCTTATAGAGTATTTTGTCACATTTCAGGATTTCAAGATAAGTGATTCACTTATTGTTTGCTACTGTTATGGCACATTGAGTCAGATTGGCTAACACATTTTTGGTTGAATATATTTTTCTAGATACATATTCTGCCTTGTGTGTGTGGTTTAAACCATTTTGTGCAGAATAAAAATTGGCAAAACACTTGTATTTGCAATTTGCTTCAATGTTTGGGTAAGAATAGTAACTTGTGAAAAATCCTATATTATATTGAAAATGTTTTCATCTTCTTTAAAAATTGTATGTGTATGTATTGTATCTTTTGCATCTAAACTTTAGACCTAATGTTCCTTTGATATTGTGTTGTTTTTTTAGCGGAAAGTGAAAGATGTGATATCGCCTATTGTCTTTGAAACATCATATAGCCTTGGGGAGCATGTGATTGGAAATGAGGAGAAAGAGTTACCACCACTCAAACCTGTACTTCGCTGGAAAAAAGGACAGAAAATATCACAGAGGAACCAGGTAACAAGACTGTGACGGAGACCTGTACTTGGACTAAGTAGCTTCATTGCAGAAATCTTCCTTGCTGTGAATGCTCAGTTGCTCAAGGGTTAATCCTCTGTACTTCTACCCCAAGCACTAGTCGATGCTTAGAGTAGGTGTAAAACAGAACTCGGTTTATTAAAGACAGAACAGACATTTGTACACAACACATGATAGGATTAGGGGTATAATTTCATCAACCACGAGACAGTCCTGCACCGCCATACAGTTCTGTGGCCAGCAATGCTCAACCAACAAAGAGTCACTATGTTGGGGTGATCCCAAGGGAGCAGCATCAATCCTGTGGTACCAATGGAGAGCTCAGGATCTGAGCATGTTATGTTCCAAAAAGGGAAGTGATCCGACATCAGGACCCTGAGCGATAATGTCGGAAACTTCCCTGGGAATAGTCCAGATTTAGCCTGCCCAGAGTTCCATAGCCTTGACTGGGTAAACCCCTGTCCTAAAGATTGGTAATAAAACAAGGGTTTCAAATGAGCTCTCACTCTGTAACCACCACCATGTATTGCTCACCACAAGCTTCATGTAACCTAACAAGAGCGACGTGGTGGGACAAAGGGTGTCTATAGCGATGCAGTTACAATTGCATCGCCACAGTACCTAGCCACAGTACCTAGCCGCAGTACAGTTCCATGAATTTGCAACGAGGTGCCAGTCAGGCCCATCAAGCATTTCCAGGCTTATAGAGCCCCCATAGCTGGCTAGATCATGGGAGCCTTGTTAGGGCAGACCAGATGGCGTTTCCTGTTCACCCTGTGCCCCCCAATGAGCATAAGAGGGGACTGGGCAGGCAGCTAAGGACTCACCACAGGAATCCACCAGTGTGCCCTCCCAATCTCAGACATACCCCCATGTGTCCCCAGCCTCAGGGGGTTACCGTGATAAAGATGATTATTTTTTTATGAATAGGTGAAATAGACAATAAATGAATAGGTGGAAGCTATTAACTATGCTGCTAGTAGCATAGGCTTGTTATTTGAGTGGCATCAACATGCTAACTGTATTTGTGGTCATGCAGGTAAACACTAGAAACCCTATTTCATATTTATAAATATGTAAACAAACTGGTGTAGGCCACTTAATGCCTTACAGACATAACCAAAAATTATAATGACAATGTTTTACTGCACCAGAAGTTTGCTGTGAGTAATGAAATACGAGTACTTATCGGTACAAATAATAATAATAATACAATAGAATAATGTCATATTTAGACCAGGGGCGTCCAACAAGCGTAAGATCGACAGCCAGGGCAACCTGGATCACAAGAGCCCTGCTGCTTACCTGTGGGAGGGTCTTTTGTACTGCACAGAGGAAGCAGAACCCAGCAAAGTCACGTGAATGTATGTGACATCACATGACTCTGCTCCAGTTCTGCTTCCTCTCTGCAGTACAAGAAAAGTGCAGTACAAGAGAACGCAGAGGGAGTCCGCTGAAGTCTGTGAGCGGCATCGAGAGAGCTACAGTGCAGCTACAGTGCAGGTAAGGGGGTGGGGGAGGGTGTATGAATGAGTATGCTTGATTGAGGGAATGAATCTGTGAATGAATGAGTATATGAGTGATTGAGTGTGTGATAGCATGGATGTGTAAATGGGGGGCATGGTACAGGGTGGCTGTAAGTGATGTGCAGACCCCACACTGCTGGCAGCATCAATACACAAGAGGGGCAGCTAGCCAGGTTTCAGCATGTACTGGCTGACTTGGCATTATAGGAGCGTGATTGCTAACAGCAATCACAGTCCCATCATGCCTAGGTTCCAGCATTTACTGGTTGCCTGGGTATGATAGGAGTGTGTTAGCTTTTAGCAATCACACTCCTATCATGCTAAGTCATATTGTTAATTTTTTTGTCCAATTGTGGTGTGTTACTTTCTTTTAATAAAAGTGTGGTTAACACACCAAAATTGAACAAAAAAGACAATAACAGTATTAATTTATATATGATTGTTGACAGCAATCACACTGCTATCATGCTCAGCCAACCAGTACATTCTGGAATCTGGGTATGCCTGAGATTGCTGTTAACAATCATGATATATATTTTAACATTGTTATTAATTTTTTTGTACAATGTTGGTGTGTAACTTAATTTTATTAAAAGTGTGGGATTTTTTATTATTTAAGTGAATCCTGAATTTTCATTTTGGTGCATACCTAGAATAAATAGAACTATTTCATTTTCACTTATCCAGAATCCTAAATTTGTAGTCACAAAACTTTCTAGGCTCAGATATCAGTGAGAGGAAAAGTAAAGGTTTTGTGTCATTTACTTTATTTTTATCTGCATATCTTATTAAAGGCTATATTTTCTCACAGTGAAAAATGAGTGCGGCCCTTGCACGTATACAATTCTGATGAAGTGGCCCACTGCAGAAAAAACTTGGGACACACACCCCTGTTCTAGACGTTCACCACATTTACAGACCTTATAAACGGGTTGTGTAAACTTGCAAACTATTCTATTTATGTAATTTGTTACATTTAGTCAGGCTCTACGTTGTTTTAGTATACAACCTCTCTTATATCATTTGGTGTAGTATATACATTATTAATACATCACTGTGCCAAAACATTAGCAAAGCAGGTGGTGTGATAAAGACATTTTTATCATCAGGGCTTAAATGTCCTGTAGTAAAACATAAGACTGACAAGTTTCTTCCAGAGATTTTTTTAGTATCTATTTCAGTCTGACTTGAAAATATGTGCAAATATCAACACATTTTGAACAGTGGCGTACCTGTCTCTTTCTTACCCCTTCCGACCTGAACCATGTCTTTATGGATCTTGCTTTTTGCACAGAGGCACAGTAATACTGGAATACAAAATGGTCTTCCCCAAACTGTTGGAAGCATTATGATTTTCCTTCACTGGTAGTGGGTCTAGCCCAAAACTTGATAATTAAGAGATGTGTCCCAGTACTTTTGTCCATATAGTGTTGCACAAAGCAGAAGAACTAGACTGGCCCACACAGAACTCTAACCTCAATCCCCATCAAACACCCCATCTCGTCCAATATTGGTGCCTGACCTCACAAATGCTCTAGATGAATAGGCAAACATTCCCACAGAAGTTCTCCAAATCTTGTGGAAGCTGTTATAGTTACAAAAGGGGGGGGACCAACTTCATATTAATATCTATGTATTTAAAATGTAATGTCATCAAAGTCCCTGTTGTCCCAAAACTTTTGTCCATATAGTGTGTTTATATATATGAAAAGTGAATGTGCATTATTTTTCTTTTCTCCCTTTTTTACTTTTTCTTTCTCTTTCTTCCCCTTTTCCAAATTCTCTTTTTTCTCTTCTCCCAGACTTTCCTTCTCTATCTTTCCTTCCTCTACTCCCAGTGCTAGTCCTTTGGGCCCTCCTTCTGTACAGGACTCTATCCAGCAGCTCCATCACAAGACACACAGCATTATACAATAATGAACAGATTATAACCATGCACTCCAATACAAATGGCGCGCTTACAACACCACTTTTATTTACAGCATATAGCTCAGGGCTTAAGCCCCCTTCTCAATGCACCTACCCTCCAGTAGACCCTTGTAAATGTAAGAATTGTTTGCCATACATGGGTCCAATGACAGATCCCTACCATTACCATACAAGGTTTTTATATATATATTGAAACTCCCATGAGAAATCTGTATTTGTTTCTGGAAACTGAAGTGTGTGGGATGTTTTAATTTCAAAAGACAGTCCTTTGTGACAAGGTTATGGATGAGATTGGTAACCTCAGAATGGTGTAGTACCTTTATAAGGTCAATGCCATCCTGTTGTCAAAATGCACTTGGGTGATAAATCAATGTCTAATCTAATTATGTTGACCACTGGGGTGTGGCAGGAGCAGAACACTTAAATTAATGGGCTTAGTTAAATCTGAAAAGTGTAAACACTGCCATCTGCTCTTGAATTTTTAAAAGCTGAATATGGGCTTGTGACCTCACAAGTTTGATTTACAGAAAACTAAACGGGTTCATTTTTTGTGTGTATAAAATAGCTTATTTTGACACCCCAATAATAAAATGAAGATTAAGCCATACAATTATTTTGGTGAGTGGTAAAATATTAAATACATGTACCGTGGCAATAAAAAATATGTATAACTTTGTCTTAAAATATGGTATGATCTTCATCTAAGTTCCAATAATGAACAAACACAATCTATTTTAACTAATAACACAAAGAGTATTGTATTGTTCTTGTCTATATCGAATGCACCATTCACACATTCACAGTGTGGGTTGGAAAAAGTATGTGAACCCCTAGGCTAATGACTTTCACAAAAGCTAGTTGAAGTCAGGAGTTAACAGCATCTGCTGAAGTGAACCATGCCTCACAAAACATATATCTCAGAAGAGCTATAATCAAGAATTGTTGATTTGCATAAAACTGGAAAGGATTATAGAGGATAATGTCATAATCTGACATTAGCTCATTAGAAGTTGGGTGATGCAGCAGGACAATGACCATAAATATTGAAGTAAATCTACTACAAAATGTCTTAAAATATCTGCCATTAGAAATGCAGTGGAATGACCTCAAGAGAGATGTTCACACCAGATATCCTAAGAATTTGGCTTCTTCTATATCCTAAGAATCAAGCAGTTCTGTAAGAAACATTGGTCTAAAGTTCCTCCTGAACGTTGCACAGGTCTGATCTGCAGCTACCAGAAACGCTTGTTTGAGGTCATGGATACAATGGAAATTCGACCAGTTATTAAATCCAATGGTTCACTTGTTCCACAAGCACTGTGAATGTTTAATGGGTGTGTTTAATTAAGAAATGAAATATTATCATTGTTTGTGTGTCATTAGCTTAAGCACATTGTGTTTGTTTATACTCGTGACCAAAAATGCTCTCTGAGTTGAACATGAATAGTCATCTAGAGCTTGTAAGACATCTGGATTTTCTTCAATTTTTTTTTGGATTTTCTTCCCAAATAAGTTTCTATGGATTGATAAGCCAGTAATGTGTGTTTTTGGTGGTGTTCTTTACATACGGTATATACAAGGAAATACTGCATCATATATTAGGAACATTACACCTATGATCAAATATCTTGGCAGTGCCATTGTTCAGGGATGCTTTGCTGCATCAGGACCCAAACATTATGCCATCATTAAGGAAAACCTGAATTCTGCTCTGTATCAGATAATTCTACAGGAAAATGTCTGGCTGTCCTGACAGTTGAAGCTGATGCAGAATTATGCAGCAAGTCCATTATCCAAAAGACACAAGCATGTCATTAGAAAAAAATAGTTTTTGAATGGCCTAGTCAAAGTCCAGACCTAGATCCTATAGCGATATTGAGACAGGACATGGAGTTATTCAGTTAATAACTTCAGTTAATGCATGAAAACCAGCAAATGTCAATTAAAATAATTTTGCAGAAGGAATGGGTCATTATTCCTCCACAGTGCTGAGAGACTGATCAATCACCACAGGAAATTGATTGCAGTTATGGCTGCTGAAGTTGCCATAGTCAAGTTAGGAATCTAAGAAGGTGATTACTTTTCATCATTGGATTTTGCATGCACTTTTTAGTCAAATAACTAATAACCCATATTAAAAAATGCAATGTACAGCATCAGAATCTATTGAGTAAAAGTGAGTTTTATTATATATTTTTCCAATAAATATCCTTTATCTACAGACCCAGAGGTTGCTTCGAGAGTGATATTTCTCACAACACCACAATAAAATTATTGTTTACAGAAGAACTAAACAAGCCCTGCTTGTATAAAAATGTATTCTCTATAGCTTTGGTGGCAATTAATTTACTCCATGTGATTAATACTATTTTACCACACGGCTGTATAAAGAGGTTGACTGATGGACACGACTAATATACCATAGCCAAAAGAAGTACATGAAGAAAATATGCAGCCACCAAAGCATTGTATTTTGTGAAAAGTATTATAATCTTGAAACATGGAAAAGTAACAGTGATAATCTTTTCTTTTTGTCAGTACTTTGTCAGTATTTTTTTAATGTACTGCCTGCAGTTGATCCTGTAAACTACTGTTGAGAGGCACCTTTTAGTGGCTACATTGTTTTCCAACCTGGCCTGTATGTTTTATCAGCACTAAATCGAGATGTTGATAAAATTGTTTGTTAATGGGTAGCTTTTTAACTTACTTTTAGTGTTTAGTGGTTTCATTATTTTTTATTTTGAAACAAAACATATTTCTAAGAGCTAAAAGAACAGAATGTTTTCCACTTGTTGTCTAAGACTGACCCATTATCTATATTTTCCTTCCCAAGTATAGGGGAAGGAAACTGTGAAACATTATCTAATGTGTGTAATGTGGAAAACAGAACATGTAGTATAAAAACTACGGTATATGTTAAAACAAAACATTTTAGTTCAATTGATATTTCTGTTTACCAAATACATGTTACTTACAGAAATGTACATGTGCAGAAAAGTCTAATTTTTCTAATCTTTTTAAAAACAAACTCCACTGTAATGTTAACATAGGGACTGGGTTGTTCTTTTTAGTACTATTGTACAATACAATTTACCATTTATAATTTATAATGTAGGATAGCCTTTTGGCAGCTTTGGAGCTTATATAGAAATGCAGCCCCGGTCATAATGTTAGCCAACAATATCTAGAGTCAAGTGGTACCCTTCTCAACCCCTATTCACAAATATTTTTGATATGAGTCTTCATAATATTAATTAAATATTTTCTCTTTCTTTTTCAGACATTTTTTGAAAGGAATTGTAGGTCTGATGATTGTGCTGCTGACTTGAATCTAAAGGGCAAACTTCTGCTCTCAAGGTACTAAACACTTGCTCTGTTTTTTTTTATAATTTGAACAATGAGACTTTTGTTTCCCCTTTCTCAAATCTGTCTGTCAGAGTGATCTGCAGTGTTATATATATATATATATATATTATTATATATATATAAATAAACTATCAATGGGTCACCAAGTCACATAAAAGGTCTAAGTAAAGACTTGACCCTAGTTAGCTGACTACACCCCTTAAATCAGGTGTCCATCTTGGCTGTTTGTGATGTTTCCAGATGTCCATGTGACATCTAAAATGTAATGTTAGCATATCTATTTCAAGCATGAATAGATGGGCCAAATGGTTTTAAACTGCAATCAAGTTATGTGTTCACATGGGTCATTGTATGCTTTTATTATTTCTAACTTTTTCCACACAGTTTTTTCTGTCATAATATAACATTTGGTATTATGTTTGCAACCAGTTAAATGCCCTCTGGCTCTTAAAGACTCTAACTTTGTGTTGTGCAGTAATGTTGCCTCTTTATATATATATATATATATAGCGTATTCTTGTGATTTAGTTCTCTATGTGGAAAAATATTTTTTCTTTCCTTTTTTTGACTTCACATTTGAATAAGCCCACAATCCATGCCCATCCTTTCCTTATTTTCTAACACATGTTGATGTAATGTGATGGGATTGGGAGTACGTCACTACACTAAAAAATGTCATCATACACAGGATGCCTGAAGCCACAACTAATCCTTTTTAATAAAAATTGCAGATTGAAATCGATAAAATAACACAAAACCACCACTTTTCTGCTCACTGATTTCTGGGTCTAGAGTATAGACCCATATATTTGACTATAGTTCAATTTATTCCTACAGAAAGTAAAGGGCCAGGAAACAGATGATCAAATACACACCAGGACAGGCTCTGCCACATCGACACCCAAACACATACACCAGTACAGGCTCTGCCACACCGACACACCAAACACACATACCAGGTGTCGGAGTGCTTGTTGGATAGGTAGGGAGCGTAGAGCAGGGTGGCACCAGATGGTAGGAAGGAGCCAAAGACAATGTCCGGGTCAGGGCAGGCAGCGAAGAAACAATAACGAAAGACGAGCCGGGTCAAAACAGGAGAGGTACACAAAGTCCAGAGAACACGCCGAAGTCAAATACCGGGAGGTCAAACACGAAAAAAGGCAGCATAAATGGGGAATGGCACAGAGCAGAACAAGAGGCACTAGAAAGCTCAATAACTAAGCCCAAACTGGCGGGTGAGCAGGGTTTTTATACCCTACAGGCCAGGTTCCTCCCACTGACTCACAGGTGTTACCACCTTCACCTGTGAGGATATGTAATTCCCACCATGGGGTTGAGTAAAAGTTAATTCTGTCTGCCCTGCACTACCGTGCGGCGGACAGCAGATGGTGCATGAGGCCGTGATCGCGCAGGAGCGCACCATGCGGCAGTTGCCGTGCGCGGCCGCAACGACACCCAAACACACACCAGGACAGGCTCTACCACACCGACACCCAAAACACTAGTCACTACACAAGAACAGGCGCTGCCACACCTACACCCAAACACACACCTGGACAGGCTCTGACACACTGACAGACAGACACATGCACACCAGGACAGGCCCTGTCACACTGACACCCAGACACACACACCAGGACAGGCTCTGACATCCACCAGACGGGCTAATCTACAACAATAATAAAAAAAGGATTTTCCACACTGCTTTGTCGTTGACCCCACTAGCCGTGTGCCCTGTGTGTGAGCTTCTAGCCGTGTGCCCTGTATGTGGTCTTCCAGCCGTATGCCCTGTCTGAGGGTTTCCAGCCGTGTTCCCGAGAAAACGGGCCCCACCAGTCCAGCTCCTGGGAACGATGCATCATGGGGTACAAACAGAGCCTCTGGTATCCCCTACAACTGGGCCCCTACCTTACCTGCTTACCCGAGCCCTGACAGTTCCTGACCTCCCCACTATAGAACAATGCATATTCAAGTACTCTTCAAGTATTTTAATATGCATTAATCCCAAAAACAAATAACGCAGTTATGTGACACAGAGGAGGCTGCCTTCATCTTCTATTGTCTTTGCCACTGATCAGCTGCTTGAATCATTTAATCAGTGTCAGGAAAGTGATTCCATTGAAATCAATGGTAGCACTTTCCACACATGGGTACTGGGGTCTGAACAGTCCCCTGCATGCAGATTTCAACCAGCCAGGGGCCAGAGTATGTCCCGTGTAGGGAGATGTGTTCGACTGAACACTTTCCCTGTAGGGCATCCAGCTGGGAGATGTGGAAAAGAGCATATGAGGGGTATTCAGCAAAAAGGACTGTGTATATTATCACTGGAGTGAACTCTTGACCTATAGGCTATTATTGTTTCATGCAATATTCAATTATTAAGCAGTCATCATTAACCTTCTTGTCTTTTCTCTAACTTATCTAACAATTTGACTGTAATTGTTTTCAGCTTTACCTACACATCATCCAATTCAGTACTTTTAAATAAGCCAGTGTAACCGGTGTGTATAGCATGTGTTTGCCAAAACCCCACCTTGTTTGTACAATGAAAGAATCTTAACTTCCTTTTCTTAGGATCCATTTATCTCTCCCTTGTTGGTTTGTTCTGGTAGTCTTTGTAGTGGTGAGAAAAATGGAAGGAACAGGGAATTGAAAATGCAGCTAACTTTCAAACAATTACACTGACTGAAAAAAAGTACGAGCGATATAGTTTTGTTAATTTAATTTATTAATCTTAAAAATGTTAAATATAACATTGCTTGAAATCTGTCTTTAAATATACCCACTCTTTCATATTTAATGTGCACACTTGGAAATATTTCAAATGAACAATTAAAAATGATTTCTTATTTTGTTTTTTGTGTTCATTGGAAGTAATTATAAGTTATAGTACATGAAATATTCAATGTTTTCATGCAATGCTTTCTGACTGTGACACATCATGTGCTATTCCATATTAAGTCAAATAATCACAAGTTATGAACTGATGAGAGATCCCAGATTCCAAATCTGTAACACGTTTAGTGGTTTTCCTTTTTTTTTTTTAAATAAACTGGTTTGAAAGCTTGGCTAAGGATTTATTGTGTTTATAATGTGTCAGAAGGATGGAAACTGGAAACTGCAGTCACGTAAATTTGGCAGATTACAGCATAAATAGACATACACACTAGCTAATTTGTTAGCAAATGTGTAGGTGATACACAATCTTACCTGAAAGGCAAGTCTGATGAAATAGCTATGTAATCTGTTAAATGGGGAGAGAAGTATGAGTATTTTGCCTCTTCAGGTGGCCCTTTTTCTAGGCCTCTCACACTTTAGTATATGGAGACATTGCTTCTCCTTTAACCAGTGATGCTTATAGAACTTGTATATTGCAGGTCTGCATTAAAATCAGTGCTTTGTTTAATGATAAATCTGTCCAGTTGCAGGAGCCAACTGGGAAAATCAGCCCAGGACAGGCTCTCTCACACCAACACCCAAACTCACACACACCAGGACAGGCTCTGCCACACCATAACCCAAACACACACACATACCAGGACAGGCTCTGCCACACCTGACACCCAAACACACACCAGGACAGGCTCTGCCACACTGAAGCATAACAATTTTATTTTCTACACTGCTTTGTCATTAACTGCCCCTTTTGTATTTTTTCTCCCCTTGTGTATTGATGCCCCAGCCAGGTCCCCTTTACTATTGATTAATGTGTCCCCCCCAACCTTGTGTTTTGCCCCCTTTGTGCATTTATGCCCCCACACCCTTTTGTATTGGTTAATACGATGCCCACCCACCCTCTTGTCTATTGATGCCCCCACTGCCATGGATATTACCCCCCAGCCACATACACCCCTATTTATATTTATTTTGTAATGCCATAACCCAGCTCCCCCCCCATCGGCACAATGGCTGCCTTGAACTTCGTAGCTGGGCAGCCTCTTTAAATGTGTGCTACATATGTTAAATGTAAACCATAGGGCTGCGTTAAATACATTCAATTCATGATGCTTTTTATGTGCCCCTGGTAAAAGTATGCATTCTATGTTACTCCAGAAGCTACAGTCTAAATGAGGTGCCAAAGGCAAAATTAAGGAGGGTAGCTATAATAAGTAATATTCATGAGGCAGGCACTTAAAGGGCCACTTTGCTGGGTACCTGTCACATGACGCCACAAGATGCAACATTTCCACGTCTTGAATCGTATTCAGTGGGGTCTCCCTTGATTGCTCCATGACTGCCTCGCAGAACAGATTAGGTAGTCGACTCGGCTGTGCTATTAACTCAGATGCTGCTGATGGGTTCAAATGGAAGCCAATGTTACAACAAATTTCAGGACAGAAATTGTTCAAAAACATGACCTCTATGTAGTTTCCCTAAAAGTGTATACTCAGATTAGTGATTTAGGAGTACACTTTACTCCAAAGATTAAAATAATTCACATTTGGGAGGGCCGCACATTTTTGTATGCAAGAAGTTGGGAACAGTGGCCTCCTCCTCATCAATCTGAATAGCAAGGTTCAGATGAGGTTGTAAATGCACAGATAGTTTTACATTATTCAGGTTCATAGCATAATCCATCTTTGCCTTTGTTGATGATAGATTGACAGACATTTTTTCAATAAAATATAAAGCCTCAAGCCTTCCTGTTAGAAGGGGCTGGTTTAGTGGCATCTTGTTGCAGTATTTCTTCAGCACCTCCATAACTAACACGCGTACAATAATGCTCATCCACTCTAACACTCTGCACTTACATAAACACACACAGCATTATTTGTTCTTCTGATCCTCTACATCTTCCAGACGTCATTAACCCTAGGCTCACCCCTGACACTCCAACACCATATGCAGGCACACACGAAAACACCATACACTGACAGCCACCCCATACACACATGCTAACACCAAATATTAATAGACACACACTCATCCCAACACCACACTCTAACACTATATATTAACACTCACACTAATGCTATACAGTAACCGACAACACATGCTCACACAGCACACAGGCTACATTATCCTCACAGAGACCTGCATCCAGCTGCTATATTGCTGCATCTCTCTACTATCACTTCAGCATCCCCCTGCTGCTAAGAAGGGGGCCCGGTACACTAGTACGGCAGTCCATATTGGCCAGCTAGGCCTAGGATGGTTGGGGAAGGTGAGAGTTAAGTGCCCCTGCCACACAACTGTCTCATATCAAGCTCCTGGTGCACATCTGCTCAATTGGCCAGATACAAGGGGGATCTCTAATCTCTCCAACCAGCAATTAATGCTGTGGAAGACTGTGTCTACCTGGAACAGCCTTCTTAGGACATCTTTTTGGTGCTGTTTGTCCTCACAAGTTGGCCTGAAAATTTCTCTAAGGGAACAAATAGACTGAAAATGTTATAGTGTTTGGGGGGAAGTGTATGATCATAAGCCCTTCAGTGTGAATAGTCAAATGCTTTTTAGATTATAGATGCATGCTTTTTTGAAGTACTTGCCATATGTTTAGAACTAACGTTTCCAACAATTGGCATGAAGAATAGACTGAAGCAGTCTTGGAAGTTTCAAATCAAGGTATTTTCAAGCACTCAAGTATATAATTGCTGGAAAAAAAAGAACAAAAAATATTAATTTGTCATTAATGAGTTGTAGGAAGACAAAACACCTTTTTCTAATTGGACATGTGTGACCTATTGATAGCTATTTGTGTAATTAAGATGTTTAGAAGGAAAAGAACATATTTTATTTTCACTATTTAATTTCTAAACATATTTCCTGTTGTTACCCAGTATCATCATTTTCAGGGGTATAGATCCATTTGAGCTCATAGAAACAGGGAACAGTTGTGTTTGGGTCCCAAAGAGGGACAGGTCCCTCTAAACAGTGATATAAAATAGATATATGAAACAACTATTTCTCTGATTAGTTGCCAAGGATTTGAAAGAGTAAACTGCAATAATCAAATACCTCAGTTTGCATGATGTGTAATTGGAACCAGCCTTTCTTATAGTATTATAAAGTACAAAACAAAATTATCACGGTATTGTGCCAGGAAGTCTGGGAATGGTTTGGTTAGATACCTGTTATGAGATTTTATTTCTTTGAGTATAGTAATATTTATTTAAAGTTTTTTTGGTAAGGAGACAATAAATTAAATTGGAAAATGTGTTTTTGTGGTTACAAATAACTTATTTCTATATACCATATGTTCTACAAATTGTTTATGCATTCTATATCAAGCCTAATAGGTTATTAATAGACTGGTTCATCTGGAGTAGTACGAATTAAAATTTGAAAAAGAAATGTACGAATGTCTGAAAACGAGGAGGGACGCCCAACAAAACAAAAACGAGAGCTCCAAATTTTCATTTGCATATTGATTTGTTTTATTCACTCTCTTATGCTATCTCAAAGTCTTTCTCAAAGTCTCCCTACCTTGTCCGCCAATCACTTCTGTGTCCTATCCTTCTTTTCCATCTATCCTATTTCCTCTGGAATGATGAACCAAATATCAAAGTCCACATTTAACTACAGAACTTTCGAAATGTTACATAAAGCTAGTGCCACCTGCACGTATATAAGTAATTGGATTTATGTTGAACCTGACATTCATGTTAGGTGCTGTTCTACCTACTCTTCAGAATGTAACATTTTTCAACACGAGTAAATACATAGTACTCTCCTTGCGCTATTGTATGCCCAATCCTTTACCTGAAATGATTAAATCATATACATTTTTGACTTATATTATTGTCTAGTAAAACATAATTGTTTGGTGCCATTTAAAGGTTGATGCCATAGAAAAAGACTTCTTAAAAGAGTCTGCATTTTTTGTGATTAAACCTTTGGAAAAAGTGGCACATCATAGTTTAATTGTTTTACAGTATACTAGATGTTGCAGCCGTAAGTGGAACAATACCTTTAAAGTATTTTTTTTAAAACTGAATGAAGCACATTTTAAATCAGGAAACATTGTTTCATTACTGTATGTTGTGCTGTAGTAAATATATATGATGTGTTATACAAAATTACAACTAGCTTTGCATTTTTTCATATGAAATTTTCACCAATGCACTGATTGCATCCTATTAGCTTAAAAATGTGTTTATGTATCTGGTGTTATAAAGGATATATAGTCAATGAAAAACATTTTAAAAGGATGATTTTTTATTCAGTGGAGACTGCTTTATGACTATGCAGTCTGTGTGGAAGATTTATAGCAGATGCTGAAGCTGGCTGAGATGCTGTGCATTTGTACAAGAAACTGTACTTAACAGCATGCAACTCATGCTTCTCACTGTTAGTTCTTACAGTGGGAAAGGCATGTCAACTGCCCCCAGCATTGTCCCTTATCATTGTGCACATGAGTGATTGCTTCCATGTGTCCCCTTCACATCAAACCAAGCAACCTCTCCAACTGAGCAGTGTGTATTCTCATAACATGGTCTGAAGGTATGTCTACTTTGTGCCTCTGGCACATGAAACTGATTTGGACCGACTTTAGAAATCCAGCACTTGAATTGCTTCAGGTTTAAAGGGATTAATGTGATGTAATAATGTACACTCAGCAATAGTCCATTCCTGCCTATTGTGTATACACAAAACCCTCTGCATGCAATTGATTTGAATGAGAGCACTTTCCTGAAACAAAACTAGAAAGCTATCGGGAGCAATACAGTGCAATTCTGCAATTGCAGTTTTTACCAGTTAAGGGCATTTTTTCTTTCTTACAATGCGTATTATAATTCTTATAAATTCCTTTAACATGCATTCTTTTGTTGGTGGGGCATTGGACTACCCCCTACTTTACAACCTTATTTTTTGAGTAGTGTTTTGGAATGTTTTAAATTATGTATTTATGTAAATAATGTAAATAATAAAAGTGTAATTCCAGCATTGTTTATTCAAATACTTAATTACAAAGATTTGCTTTTAGATATAAATAACTTTAGCTTGTTTTATTTTTCAGTTTTGATGACAAAACAGAATATCTCGCATTAGGAGCTGTAAAGAATATTTCACTTAACATTTCTGTCTCAAACAATGGGGATGATGCCTATGATACCAACGTGTTCTTCAACTTTTCTAGAGAGCTGTACTTCATTAAAATGTGGCAAGAGGTAAGCGTCTTGCGACACTCATCTGTCAATATATCAGCTGAGGGGATACAACGCAAACCAAGCAATAGTTGTGATGGACATCCATGTAAAAAATGCTACTGCATATGTCTGACTTAATATTTTTGTATTATTATTATTATTATTATATGTACATAATGTACAAACTATAATATGTATATTCGTCTGTGTGTGAATATCTCAAAAAGTGTTATCTAAAAGTATCTATATGGAGTATATTTCAATCCATGACTCTTCATTGAATTCCCTTCTCTGTGCCCACACGCCCACATCACAATCCTCACTCAATCCCAAGATTTTGCCACCCACTTGTTGACAAGATCAAAACTATCAAACTGGACTTCATTTCTCTTCAACATCCATCTACACCACCTACCATCACCTTCCATACTTTGCACTACATGATTTTTCCCATGAAGTAAAACTTGCACTCCTTCTGTCTTTATCACTGCCAAAACTAGACTTGATCTCATCACACCTTGCTAAGTATTACCAGCTGCTATTTCTTCTTGGATGTCACAACACTACCTGAAACTTAATCTCTCCAAAACTGAACTCGTAATCTTTGCTTTTTCCATCTCCACCTGGATGCTCAATCTCCATTAACACCTCAACCCCCCGACTCAATACCTTAAAGTCATCTTTCACTCAGCCATCTCCTTCATCCCTGCACAGTTGATCCTTTGCTAGATCCTGCCACTTTTCCTAACTCAAGATGCCATAAAACCCCTTATTATATCAACTGCCTTGAGAACAGGGCCCACTTTACCTAGTGTATCAGTTTGTCTTAACCAGTTCTATTTTTGTCATACAGTTTTCTGTAAATGTGCGTAAATTGTTGTGGCTATATAACAAAAAGATTATATATATATTATATATATATATTATATAATATATATATATATATATATGTAAATGAGTGAAGCCGTATTAGTCCAGTAGACACAATTTCAAAAAACAGAGTATTGCAGAGTAATCGGTGATACCTTTTTTATTGGACTAACATAATATTTAAAAGACAAGCTTTTGAGAGTTATCCTCCCTTCATCAGGTCCGAAGCAATACTGATCAACATGATAGAGGTTAGAAAACAAGTGATGGTATTAGAGAAGGTGGGGGGGATTCAATGGGGTGTCATAAATAATTGGTCTAGAGGTGAGAAATGCAGAGAGGGAGATAACCAAGGGACAGAACAAATAAACCTAGGGAAACTGATACCCACAGCAAAACATCATTAATAATAACAGCAATTAGACACACCAGAATCCACATTAAGTCCCTCTTCTATGGTGTGGAAATGTGTTATCATTTTCATCTCAAATGTTTTCCTTTCCTGAGAGTCTCTGAAATTTAACTTTTAGGTTTAGGTACTTTAACTTTTAGGTTTTAGATGAAGTGATTATTCTGTGTGAAATCATGTCCTACCGGGGTGCGATATTTTTCTTCCTCATGGTTTTTGATGGAGCTTCGGTACAGGTTCATTCTAAGGTGCAGCTTAAGCCCCGTTTCCCCGATGTAGCACCCTTTGTCACACACAACAACAAAAGATTCAGCATCAAGAACTTTTACTCATGTACATCTGCAAACGTGGTGTACATGATACAATGTTCTGCACTGTCACATCTAAACGTTCAATGTGTGTCTAATTGCTGTTATTTTCTTTTGATGTTTTGAATGTTTCTGCAATTAAAAACACCCTGATGCATTTCCATTGCTACTCTTCCACCAAGCATACAGATTTGTTATTTCATTTAAACTCAGTATTGATGATGTATTTAAGATAATGTTTTTCTTTTCTTTTAGTCAGATTAACTTACCGTTAAGTTAAAAATGCAGAATCTACATTAAAGGGCCAATTAAGTGCCCCCTACACCCCCACTACAGAAGAATACATGTTAAAGTACTCTAAGTACTTTAAGATGCAATCTTCCAAAACAAAAACAATAATGCAGCACTTACCTGACCTAGAAGTTGCAGTTCTGCCACAGCTACCCTCCTTCTCGGTGGTGTGGCATTTCTTATCACAGTTTGGCTCTTTGAACAGAAAGTGCTCTCATTGGCAGCGTCGGACTGGCAGCGACAGGTCGCCCGTGGCACTTTACTTTTGAAACAGCGATTCAAAAGTTATCCTTCTTGAAAGTTTATTCCCTTTTGAGGAAACAGGCATAGACAAACTATATATGCATTATTATAATGTATGGCTAGCGCCATAAATATTATTACAGCTATTAAGCAGCAAGCACACCATACTTATATTTTACATACAGTAACTTATATTGGCTGTTCCAAGAATTACTAACACAACATTTATTTTTAGCTTGTTGCAGACAGAAACTGTTTTGCAAACAAAAGTATGTTTAGTGACTACTGAAGTTTTCAAAATACTTCACTGTGGCTCCATCCTCATTGAGTTACTTGCACTCCTAATTCAGCTCTGTTTTACTCAGTAGTTTGCACAGCCCATTAAGATGCAGACTGCTATTGTAGAATCTCAATAGCTTATTCTTTACACTGCAAGGTAGCAGCCAGAGGACTGTTTGTCTTGTAACATGAATCATGGTTATTAATGTTAACTTTTTGAGTGTCAAGTGGCATGAATTATATATATATATATACATTCTATGCATTATTTTATTAGCTCTATTGGCTCTCTTCTGTGGTGTGAGGGAATAATGAGGTATAGTCAGATGCATACTGATTTTGCATATATACAGTTGTGTAAAAAAGAAAGTACACCCTCTATGAATTCTACAAGTTTACATATTAGGACGTAGTAACAATTATCTGTTCCTTAGCAGGTCTAAAAAAATAGGTAAATACAACCTCAGATGAACAACAGCACATGACATATTACACCAAGTAAGGTTTGTTTGTTGTTTACCAACACTCAGGGACAGTCTGAGAATTATCAGGTTTCTCACAAGCTGATCAACCTCAAGCAGCAGACTAACACACATCTTTGTGAATACAATCTATTCCATAAAATTAATTGTGCCTGTATTGTTTTCATCCTAAACGTTCATGTTGGCTTTGCTTTAAGCTTTGCTTGAATAATTTAAAATGTGTTTTAAATATAAGCGTGTGATGTATAGCTGTATATTTTGTTTTTCTGCCCCATCATTCTGCTTAGCCATACGTGACAGAAATAATCTATGTACTGCTATAGAGAGTGTGTTATGATCTCATAGCTGACAGCAACATCTTAAAGCATGACTTATGTTTTCCTTCACAAATAAATACCCTGGTTAAAATGTGTTCCTTCATACGAATGTGAACAGATTCAATGTTATGTTGGTTTTGGATAGTGTGTTGGAGGTCTTAACTTGGCTTCAAATACAGCTAACCTCTTCTTTGAGTTTGGGCCTCATTGATATATTTTTTGTATGGCTTACATCTGCCAAAATGAATGTGTACTGTTTGTATATTGAACAGTCTTGTTTTTGGTTGTTCAAATGTACAGAAATGTTCAGTTTGTTAATTGTTCGGGATCTAATTTTCATCTGGTGGTATAATTCCATGAAAATGTATAAGGAAGACCAGCTTTATATGACAAGCATTAAGCCCAGCTTGTATCTTAAAAGGCTGGAGACCAATGGTCACCTGTGTGCCCTTAGAGTAAAGAAGACTTCTGCGGTTGCACCATAAGATTATAATGTGCTGTCCACTATGGTGCAAGGCTGGATTAACATTTTAGCAAATAAGTACCTTAACTGGGGAAACTGGGGAAAGTTCAAAGATTGGCTGGATCTGATTAACGCATTCCACCCTTAATGCTATGACATACCAGCATTAAAATGGTAGGCATTTATGATTGCATGGGATGTTATGTGGCAAAAATGTATGAAGCTTCCAGTGTTCCCACTTGGGAAGTCTCATGTAATTACTTGTAAATGTGTGACGGTTAGACTTCACATGCACAACTACATGGATATGATGCATTTGTACTTGGGCGTTTGTGTGACAAGTATTCCTGGGAAGAAATATTGTACATTGTTAAAGGACTATTTTCTGGAAAGGATTCGGGCATGTAACAGTTTCCAGTTTAGTTACAAAAGTGTTAAATCCTGAAGATACATTGGAATAGTGCCTTTAGGTTAGTGGCAAACTAAGATACTACCTTACAATAATGGAGAATAAAAGAGATTAACCAAGTGGTTTCTATCTGCATTTGTGTCTGTCATCTGGCTTGGCAAACCCCCTTCTGCAATGGTGTATTTTGCAAAAGTGTTTCAAATGTAAAGCAAATACACATATATTTGCATAAGATTAGCACAAGCGGCATTCTACGTGTTTCTTTGAAATTAGCAAAAATATTTTTGTCCTTTCTAACATCCCGAGCATAAGTGTAGGATAGCCTTGGAACAAAGTATTTACCATTTCAATGGCAGTCAATTATTTATATCCCCTAAGTTTACTACATTCATCTGTAGGCGAGATTAAGGAAAGGAACACAGCTGTGAATTTTATCCTGCTAATTTTTACAGTGGAGGTCCATTCCATGAACTACACAATAGAACAATAGAAGGACAATAGAAAGTTTTAGTGATATGCGATGATATCATAGGGGTTTTCATATTCTATATGCTTTAGGTCATGTGCTTTACAATGCATTTTTAGACAAGTTATTACTTCCCACCACTTCCCACCATCATTTCTGCAAGGGAATGTTTAAATAAGTAGTATAATGCCTAATATGTGTTCTAGGATGTTCCCTTTTTTGGTTTAAGGTTGGTATGCTGCCATAAAGTTGCTGATTATTTTGTACTCTGGTTCCCTAGCAATTAATTGCACGTTCCCCTAAGCAGAGTAAAAACTCTTCAACAAATAAGAGCAAAGGATGATTTAAAAAGCATTTCTTTGGTTAAATTAAATATAGCAAAGGGGGAATAGATAGAATATGTATTTGGCATCTTTAGAACAAATTGTTATCATAATATTTTGTGAGCTAGTTTGGTATTACCACTTATAAACTATAAAATAACAGAGGTAGTGTTAATGGTATGTATCTGATATATATTTATATAATATAATATATATATATTTAATATAGAACATGTGTAGCTATGTTGCATATGTGGCTTCTGCACTGTGATAATGTATAATAAACAACAGAATTAAATGTATTAGCTAAAGCCAGAGGCTTTGGTGTGTTCCAGTGGCCTAACTGAGAGAGTGATTTTTTTTCTCTCATGCTTTACATTCCCTTTCTCTTGTGATCCTGCAGCTGAATGTATGGAGATGGGAAATCATAAAAAACATGGGCCACCCATAAATGCTGGACTTTAACCAACTGAGTGAACCAGAGCCCTATTCCCAGCCAAAATATATGCTCCCCACTATAATTATTTAAATTGCATATCAACAGTAATTTATATAGTATTTATATTCTTGTTGATCATATCACCACAGACCCACTTGGTGACAAACGTTTTAATCCAGACAGACTATTTTAAACAAATGCCAAGAGTTGTTGCTCTGCAATTAAAAGCACACCACCCAATTTCAGATCTTTTTATGAAAATGATTGCAATGTATAGGATATTATTAATTTTGTTTTGATTTCCACATAGGTATTGGTGTGAAAAACATTATTACTTTCTTTTGTGCTGTATAACAAAGCTATAATAAAATAAAAAAAAATATAACTGAATGTTTCATAAATTTCCAAGAAAAATGACAGAACTTTTCTTTTTACACAAAACATGTGGAATGAAAACCCACCTTTTGATCACTTTCAATAGTTAGTGTATTCCTTCTCACCATACCTGGTATGTCATTCCCTTGTATAAACGGTGGCTTTGAAAGCTACTATGGGTAGCTGATCTAGTGTTAGATGGGAAAGCCAGCATATAGGAACATTAGAAATTGTGCAAAACTGTTTGCCATACCATCTGTCTAAACCCCCACAGCCATTTAAATAATGAAATAATAAGAAAAAAAACATAATTTATTTAATAAAATGAGCCGATGAGTTTGTGTAGACTATTAACACCTATGACCCTCAGGCACAATCATGAAATTGTGTTATCATATACACAAGAGTACAGATGGGTTTTGTGCGGTACCCTTTGTTTATAGTTTATGGAGAATTTGAAAGTATATGTATTAGAAGTCAAAAAGCGAATGTAAGATGTTTATGTACTCATAGCAAGTGCAAGTGACAGGATATCCCTAGACATACATTTCCCGTATTTAACACATTCCCTGTAAAATCAAAATAAATGCTATGGTTGTAAACCAGAGCCATAAATAAGTTTGCGAAGTCAGTCTGTCTAGAAGGGAAAAGGGTTGTTAATAGTTAGGGAGGACTTTTGAATTCTGGAGTGGTGTTGATGCCTTATGAAATCTTAAAATTATGTGTTACTTTTATTTAACTGTATTGCTGCTTGTATTTCTGAATTGAAAGGAAAATGTAGAGATGCTCCCTTATGTAATTTGTCATGTTGTGGTCTGTACGTAGCTGGCACCATCTGGGAGCATCTTCTGTAAATGTAACTAATATCAGTAGAGCTAGTAAAGAAAGGGTGTGTCAGTAACTTGTACTAATGAGATCATGGAATACAACAGGAAAAGACTGTCTACAGCCAAGGAAAACGTCACTTTGGTCATTTGCCTTCCTGCAACAGTATGGTAGATTTTCACTTGCTAATCGTGTGAATAAGGGAAAAAAAGCTATAAATACAACTGGAGAAAATGTTTTTGTCATTCTAATGCCAAACCAGTAATATAAAAACATTAAAGACAATAAAAACATAATAAAAAGAAAAACAAAAAAGGGAAAATGGAATATACCTTGGGCAGTTAAAGGTGCTGTTCCACTTGGAAAAAAAAGCATTCATTGCACTCTCTAATATGTGAAGCAAAGAAACCTTAGCAGATCTGCATTTTTTTTAAATATATAACTCTAATAACATAAAAACAACCCAGAGCTTTTCGTTTTTATGGCAACAACAATCAATGCCTGCTTTTGTGCCGCATGGGTACACCACAAGTGTACTGTGCACAAAATATGAATGTGCCAAACTTCATATAATTAAAGGAACAATGTTGTATCATCTTGTATTTTCAGTGCATGTTATAGTCCATTTTGCTTGGACCACCAGCCAACCCATCTATGCCACCACCCCTCTTCTGAGCACCAGGATATAAAGTAATCCCCCAGAGGTCCACCTTTTATGGACACCCAGTACCAGACAGATGCAAACTATGGAGGACTGTGCGGTGGAGCTACAGGGTGCCTTTCCGCACCCTAGGCTTAGTTGGCCTGCCCAATAGGATAACTGTCTGTTCACGCATGTTTTCCATAATACGAACACTTATCCCATAAACTGAAGCACATTGCCGGCATTGTTGCTGCAATGCGGGGGGTAAATGCTTGCTAAGCTATTGGTCCCAAAAAAATCTAATTGACGTATTTTGTAGCCACTAATCACTAAAACATAGGAATTAGAATGATATCATACTCTAGTTTATCCCCCTGTGTAACGTGCCTTGAGAAATAAATTCCATGAGTAAATGCTGTACAGAGGGCGTGATTCTGTTTCTCATTATGACATTTCTAGGCTGCTTTTTCTTATATCCATTCCACAGGCTGCATCATTTCTTTAACTCTATGAAACCTGAAAGACTAGCAGTATTTCCCTCAATAGCATATGTTCATGACATGGTAAAACTTATTTAGGAGGCCCATCCTTTTAAACTAGCAACACTGGCTCTGATCAAATATTAAAGTATGCTCTTTTTTGCTAGGAATTAGGAATTCTTTAGGTTTAGGTACAAGAGTACAAGTGGTACCATTTTTTTCCTTTATAGCCCAAAGTCCCTATGAATGCATGAGAAAATGTTTGTGAATGAAAGACATACTGATGGAATCAATTCTGGCTGACTATTACAAGCACACATTGTTTGCCAAAAAATATATAAATATTGTACTGTAAAGCATAGGGAGCAGGGATTTTGCATTCCTCATAGCAAATATGAAAGTGTAAAGCCGTTGAATTATATTGAATAATATCATTTTATTTTTTAATGTAATTAGGATACCTTGCTTACAAACCTATATACAAAGCCTTGATTTCATATTGTCCCTCTGTGGGACTGTACAATAAACTGCTGACATTGCCTTACATTTCAACCCCACAGAGAGACGTGTGGAGGGAAGAACAGAATGTTATTCTTGTTTCAGTGCCATTTACTAAAACAGGTCATACAGACTGGCCTCTCTAAAACCAAAAGAGCCTAAAATATAAAACTTTACTTCATGTATGTAACATGAACCAGGCATTTTGGCCATACAAACAAAATTAAGGCAACTGTTCACCGACTGTGGGCTAGGTTTCATTCTAGTAACTAGCAAGGTTAAAGAATCTACTTAAGAATTATAATTACTGTATGAGGTAATGAATAAACACAGTCTGTTATTGAAATATTCCTTTACAATCAGTGGCTTGAGGTATCTAGGCTGCCTGCCCCAAATATGCAGATTGTGAAAATTAGTATAACCGGTAGAGGAGAGCCAAAAAAGTAAGAAAACAGTAGGCATTTTCATAGCAGTATCACTAAATTTTAAAAATGAAGTGCTTACATTTAAGGGTATGTGGTATACATATTGTTGTTGTTTTGTGTAAGTTGATAAAATGTAACTTTGAAAGATATATATCAATAATTTATTTGATAATAGATAGTTGTTCTCTTTATTGCAACTTAGAGACAAAGTTTTATTACGGGATTTACATTTTGTAACATTTATGTGTACATCTGTTTTCTCTTTTATGATGAAAGCCTTATTGTCTGACATAGAAAAGTTGTGTCCTTGTGACGAACTTTAGAAAAAGGCATGTCTGTGTGCTATGTGGCTATACTGCGAGTACCAGCTTCTATATAGCGCCCATGTACTGTATAATTAAATGGAAAGAACAGTTTCTAAAAAAGAACAATGGGTGGATTCATTGATAATTGTGAAGGCGTCTCCAGGTGTATTAACCACTTGGAACTCAATAGGAAAAATACTTTTCATATATGCTAATATATAATACTGATCATATATGCTAATGGCTAGTCTGGGCTAATGGGTGTCTGGGCACTGCTGGAGAGACTGTGGATGTGTGGGTACTGTGGCACATATGTGGTGGGCTTGCCTTTTGCTTGTACAGCTGTAGAAGATGTGTTTTGCTTTAGTGGCAGCCTTGATAAATTTCCCTCTACCCTAAAGGTGGAAATGCTTCCAGAAAATGTTTACCAAACACAAGGTAAACTAATTATGCTTATCTTTTAGCTTCCCAACAACTCGATTGGCCATTGCAAGAGTGTGGAAAGACCAGTACCCCTCATGTTGCCGAAAGTTCATAGGAAATATGAGGAATTGTCAGCAATAAGAGAACTTATTTCAGCAGTATACTAAGATATGGGGCCTGTGGGCTTGGGACACATACATGTTTTGGGCTCTTGTGATGATCCCTGAGTGTTACCTTTAAGTTATTATATAAGCCCTCTTGCAATTGCAAGGAGGGATTGATCAGAATTCCCCCTTTTAATTTGCATCATTCCCCACCACCACCCCCAGCATGAGTAGGGGTACTCTTAAAAGAGATCCAGGGGCTAATGAGACCCAAAATCCATGCAAAAAAAGCACTTTTAGTGGGGGCTCTCCTGCTAGGCTGGCACAAAAATCAAAAAGATCATGGAGCAGGTGGTGCACTACAGGCCTGGAGGTACAGCGCCACTAAACATAGGTGGCCATTTTCCAGCTCTAAAATGCATATTAGAGTACCTATACTTTAATATGCGTTCTTTGTTGTTGGGACCGTGTAGAGCACTGGATTGTCCTGTTAAAACAAGATTTGTAAATGTTTTATAACGAAGTTCACAAGTGAGCAAGTCCTTTACACAATAACATAGTAACCAAAATATAACAGCATACCAGTGTTTGAAGGTTTTTAGTTAAAGTAAACTGTTTCTGAAACCGTAACATAATATATTCTGTAGAACATCAACAGAACAGAAGGCAAGCACGGTATTTAATGAGATGTTTATGTATGGTAGGCCAAGAGAAAGCCAACAATGGGTGTATATTTTTATTCCTTTTATTAATGTTAGTTTACTTTGCAGTAATTGTTCTGCCTTGCAAAGTGGGTACCTAAGCGTATCCTGTAAGTTTTGCAATGACTCAGAATGTTTCTACAGTGTGAGTAGGAGTTTAGTACTTTGTGTTTTCTTATGTCAAGCACTTACCTGAAACCTTGTTGCTCACAGTGGCTTCCCTGGGTGGATGTTACAGACAGCGACTTGATATTTTGCATATCCTTTTGACTGGTGCTATCTCCTGATATCATTGAAGATGTGATGCACATGTCTAATCTTACACTCGCTCACCGATATAAACATTTGACTGAGCCTGTATTTACGAGACAGATCCTTTGCTCTTGGATGTACTTTTTCTTTTCGGATCCCTACTCAGCTTATATTACTGACTTTGCTTGAACTCTGTCTGTCCTGACTGCAGACATATTTATTTGTTTTGCTGTTGAATTGACTTTTGATGGCATTACCCAGTTATTCCTACAAAGACCTTTCAGTATTACCTAGTACCAGTGGCGTCACTAGGGTTGGTGTCACCCGCTGCGTTGACACATGGCCCGGGGGCCTGATATTGGGACAGAGCAATTTCTGGGTATTGGAGCAGATTGCTCTGTCCCAGTATCAGGCCCTGGGCACCGCAACTGCCTCTGGGAACCCACCATGTGCCCCCCTTCCCCCCAACCCCCTACTTACCATTGTACAACGCTACGGAATTTGATGGCCCTATGTAAAACAATAAATAATAATAATGACTTACAGGCAACTGGCATTCTTTCATTTTGGCATCTAACTACTTTATACCGGTGCCCCCTGGTGGATGGCGTCGGTATAATGCAGAAGAACCAGTTCCCTGACTGGTGAGGTGTCAGCCCGCCAGTGCCTAGTATGGCTACCAAAGCAAAATGGACTATTCCTGCTTATTGTTCTACACTTAGCACCTGAATTGTTCTTGTATCAAAAATACAACTGCAATTCTTTCAGCAAAAAGTAACTCTAGCTAGTTTATTCATAAAACTTGCATTTTTTTCAGATCATAGGTTTGTGTACTGTGTCAAGATTTTGTTATAGTGAAAGTAAAATATAATTGGTTTTGATGGTTAGGGTCAAACTGGAAAATTTCACACCGCTTACATTATGTTTAAAAACACTGCAGAAAATATACTTGCGGGAGGTAAAGTGCTATAAAGCTCTCAACTCTGATTTAAGTAAATACGTATAAAGGCTAATTATTGTCAGTGTTATAAATCAACTGTAGCCATAACTAAAATATGTGAAAGTGTAAAAGTTTGATATTTTATATGGGCAACCTCAAAATATTGAACCATGATAATGTACAGTCAACTCAATAACAGTCTTTGTGGATGGAGGGCATGGCATTGTCAGTTTCAGTCAATTACAGGAAAGAACCAATAGCAATATATAGATATATATGATACGTCTGTGTTGTAATCTCATCCACTCCATACTGTGTCCCTGAATAAAATTTGGTCACCCTAGCCCTTACTGGCAGAGGGTTCACTAGTCTCATGCGGTGCCTCATTGGCATCTTTGTCCCCAGGCGGGTTGTCTGCATCATCTTTGTGCCCAAGTGGCTTGTCAGTGCCCCCAGATGCCTTGCCTGTGCCCTTAAATAGCCTGTCTGCACTGCTCCATCTTTGTCACCAAAAAAGTTGAGTAGAAGAAAAAATCCTGGTGTAGAGGGTCACCTGGGGAGGGGAACCCAGAGGTAAGAGACGCGAGAACTTGGTGGCCCTGTCATATAATACATTTAATAGGTTGTAACTGCAATTATTTTTTAGACTTGCCCAGGGCTGACTTAGATGCTGGCAAGCAGGCCTCCCATCCTAAGGTCCCCCAAAGGGGAGGAATTGCAGTGCCTCTGCTTACCATATTACCTCACATTCCTGGCCTTTCCTGGAGATCAGGCAACTTGCTTACCCTTTTGTAACCTCACAAGTTCTTCTTGTCTCAGGCCCCACAAATCTTGATACTGATAAGCCAAGTAACCAAGCTTTCACGATTGTGGCACTCTTCATATTGTGTACCAGTATGTGCTATGTCTTTTTGGGATCACTTTAGTTCCTCCTTCTTGTAAATTTTAGTCTTATAAAGTAAGTCAAAAATTCTGACCATTCTGACGTGTGAGATGCAATAATCTCTCACAGATTTGGGAAACTAATAAATTAAATTTGTATAAATATAATATTTATACAGCATTTGCAGTAATCACACCCTGAATCTCTATAACTCGCTGCATTCTCACCACACACAAATGTATGCATCATGGATGTCAGAAATTTTATTAGTACTTTGTGCTTTAATTCAAGGTGGCTCTGATTGTGATCTGAAAAAGCATCAGTCTTCATTATTCTTACTACTTTTGTTAGGGCTAAAATTATAACAAAGACACATGACAAATAACAGTCTAATTCATTTTACCATTCTGCTTTATTCATAGGCAAATGCACAGCTGCTAATTTCAATTATTTTTTTCAACTGTTATGTCTTTATTCATAGATGGAACAGGGAATTTCATGTGAATTAATTGAAGATGACTTTTTGAAATGCAGTGTTGGATTTCCATTCATGAGGTCCAAATCTAAGGTAATGTAACAGCCAGACTTTGCTCCAGTTATTCTTGATGATGCAGTATTATCGTGATCTTGTCACTGTTGGCAGCCCCTCTACTAATATAAAGCTTGTGGAGTGATGTTATCCATTTATATATGACACAAACATAAGACGTTTATTTGTTTACCAAATTGACCATATATAATTTCAACAGTTCCCTGTGTTGAATAAAAATGAAATGTAGCATTCCTTAGAAACTGTAACACTTGTTTTAAGCTCCTTGTATCACGCATTATCGATAATTTGATATATTGATGATCATATCCGCAATTTATTGTGTGTGCTCTAATTCATCAAACTATGCTTTAGGTGTTTGTTTTAGTATGTTAAAGGGTAATATATACAGGTAGTAAATACATGTACTATGTACAAACTACTGCCAACCCTTACCTGCCCCTATGTGAAAACTAAACTAAATCAATGAATTAACCAAATTTAAGGATTACTGCCAGCCCTATTGAGTCTAAACATCTATTTGAAAAGAAACTGTCTTGCAAAGTGAAGTAGGCTAAAGGGTCTCAAAAAGCAGCATATGATGCTGCAATCTAAAATTCAAGAAGAGATAAGAAACAAAGTCATTGACATATTTAAGTTTAGAAAGAGTTACCAAAAAAGTAATTTCTAGGCTCTACTACTCCAGTCAACTACAGTAAGAGCCATTATCTGCAAATGTAAAAAAAACCCTAAATTTCTAATATGCTACTTTTAATTACATTTAATGGCATTTACAGACTGAAATAAGCAATGTGAGTGAACATTCCCCTTCAATGATATGCATTTCTTTATTAAATATTATTTACGTTTTGGGGCTTTGCCAATATTTAAGTTTTTCCATTCAGAAGGTTGGTTAATTATGTCTATGATTGTCTTACATATGCTCTTTGTCTAACTGCAGTATGGTTTCAGTGTGATATTTGATACCACACGATTATCTGGCGAAGAGGACGCACTTCAGTTTCTTGTTACTGCACAAAGGTAAATACTATTTTATATGAAAACACACATATACATAACGTGATCATCCAGAACCAAACAAAAGGTTTGTAGTAAATACCATATTGGCTCGATTATAGACTGCACCCTTAAAGTTTGGTGCTAATTTAAAGAAAATTTTCGTTTCTCCTTCGTAGAAGTCCCGGCGGAAGTGCCAGCAGCAGCAGGGGTTGTCTGCATCGTGCAGACGTCCACCTGCTGTCAGATAGGAAGATCCAGATCCCCTGCAGCGCTGCAGGAATTTGGATCCTAACCCTGCTGCTTTCCCGCAGCAGGGCTAAATAAAAAAGATTAAGAAAAACTGCCCGGGTGATACGAACTGGCATCCCTGCGCTAATCCCCGATTATAGGCCGCACCCCCACTTTAAAGACTTAAAGTGGGAGTAAAAAAAATTGGGCAAATACAATATAAAGCAGAAAATCTTATATATCTGTGTAATATAGTCCCTCCCAGAAAGTCTAGCAAGTTCCTGAATGAGGGTTTTATGGTTGAAACCAGAAATATTTTTGTCAATACATTTTCCTACATGGCACTGTTTTATTTTACAATATACCTTTTTTCAGAACATACACAGGGAAGCAATTAAGAGCAATTGTCAAAGTAAAATCCTGCACTTAATCATTTAATACAATCTGTGAGTGTAAAGGAAATTAATATATATGTATATGTGTGTGTGTGTGTGTGTGTGTGTATAAACATTATATAGATAGATAGATATTTTTTGTTTTTTGTGAATGCCGCATTTGTGTTATGGGATTATTTTACTGTGCCTTTGTCCATTATTGAAGTAAATATTGAAAAAAAAATCCATTCCTGATACTTCATATATTTCTCTAATTTCATATTTCATGACTATTTATATTTATAGCACTTGACCTCTATGAATAACGTATGAAAACATGTTGTTTTGTGTGTAGTATATTAATCAAGTCCATTAAAACTCTTTTTGGTTGCGTTATGTACTTATGAATTAAATCTTCGGAAAATGTATTTTATTTTTTTATTTCTGCATTAATGTGTCGGCAAATAGGAATGGTTATGATTCAGGATAGTTTAGCCTCTGCCACTTCTGGTTCCTTTGCCTACCACCCTTTCCTTACATTACATCCAAGCCACTGACCCTCTAGTTTTCGATTGACCTTTTTGTTCTGGCAGTTCTCCTCCTTTGAAATAAACTTCCATATATCTTGTTAAATTACTTAAAGTATTTTTACTACATCTCCCACTCTTTCCTTTCCTCCGAGCTATACAATAGCTTGAGATCAATTGAGATCCCTTATAGTCTTTACTAACCATTTCTATCATGCAGACCGTTTTAGTTGCCTTTTTCTGGACTCTTTAAAAAATATCAATATCTTTCTGGAGATGGCAGTCACCAGAAGTGTACACTCTAGAAGTGGTCTGACTTGAGATCTGTAAAGTGGCGGAACCATCTTCTTCCTACTAATGCCTTTAGCAATACAACTCAATACCCTGCTCTGAAATACAAATTAATGCACTGGTGCTAAAACTGAAATATGTGCTACTATAGCTACCAGAATCCAGACATAATATTGAATTATGAAACAGACTAAGATGGTCCGTTTGCGGCGATATGAAATAACTATGTCCTGGATCAAAACATTTTTTGGTGTTTAAGAACATTTAGCTTGTGTGTTATGATGTCTATATATTAATTTAACAGTAACGTCGTGTGTAATTCTTTATTTTTTATATATATAATTTTCTGTTTTTCTATAGAATGAAAGACCTAAATGTAATCCTTTATCTAATGTATATTATTTTGAATGTTCAACCCCTTGACAACAATTGACGTGCCAGGCATATCATTCAGTTGGCGTCCCCCAAGGCTCAATCCTCAGTCCAAGGCTCACCGAACCTTCATCTTTCACCCTTCCTCCCAACATTCAAGAAATATCTCAGAACCCATACCATCTTAGCAGTTAGAACTTCCCTGTTACTGATACAACCTCACACTACCTCTTACCTTTCTCTGTTCCTTATGTATGTCCTCACCCCATTCCCTCAAGATTGTAAGCTTGTGAGCAGGACTCTCTCCACCGAATGTATCGGTTTGTCTTAGTCTGTTAATTCTAGTCTTGCTATACCCCTTCAATATATGTATTGTAAGAAGCACTGCGTAAATTGTTGGCGCTATATAAAAAAAAGATAATAATAATAACCCACTCCACGGTACACTGTGACCGCTCCAGGCGCAACCTGACACGTCGAAAAAAAACTTTATTTTGACTACAGCTGGTAGTAGAATTGGTCCTTGAAAAGAGTTAAAATACTAGGATTTGAAATACGTGGGATGGGTAGTTTGATGGGGGTACATTGAAATGGTCAGTTTAAAAGATGTCCCAAATAGGGCATGGTGGCAGTATGACCATATTTGGAAGACAAAAATGGTTTAAAAATAGTAATATGCTACTTGTACTTATTGCCCTACATGGTGTCACCATATTTTATACGTTTTTATAGCAAATTACACCATACAATCATATGAAAAGAAAGCCCTTCTCATCCTGAAAAAATATATAACTTGTGTGAATATATTAAAGGAGAAAGAAGAAAATTACAACTAAATACGAGCACCACAGAAATGCCAAAACTAAAAAAAAAAAATCTGCAATTGTCATTAAGGGGTTAAAATCTCTTATTTTCTTTTCCACAGTGGAAATATAGAACGAGCAGAGTCTCTCCATGACAACACCCTTACTCTGGCTGTAACTCTGATGCATGAAGTGGATTCATCTATTACAGGGTAACTAACCAATAGACAGCAAATTCTGCTAAAAAGGAAGTGCACAATCCTCATTAGAGTGGAAAATCACATTCTTTGATTGTTTATACATCCAACTTTCCAGCCCATTCCTTTAATCTATTCTTTGTTTCCCATGCTGTAATAACAGGATATATTGCTGTTATCTTTGGTTTTCTGTCCCCATCCTTTTTCCGATAATACATAAAAGATAATTGCATGTTAGTGTTAGCAGTAATTTAATTTTTAGCATTTATTATAAATATTTGAAAGAAATGTATGGCAATACAGAACTCTGATGCACCTCTGGTATAATCATGAATATCAAATAACAAGAATATAATAAAACATTAAGCCAGCTATTTTAATATTTTAAGGGTAAAGTTCAACCAACATATGGACTGTAATGCATATGATACAATGTCCCCTTATATTTTAGCATTTTTGCATGAAAATTCATTATGGGATTCATCAGAATGCTCTTTATGTATTTTTTTATGTATGTATTTTTTAATGTATGAGTTTTGACAGTGCAGGGAGCATCAAAGCATAAGCAGGACAGGGCTGGCACCTTTGGCCACTTGACACACTCATACTTACATAAATGTGCTTACACATATACTTACATTAACACACACATACTCACACACACTCCATTACACACTTACACAATCGTCATAATACATACGGCCTCCTTCTAACACACACACCTGCATATACATGCTAACACAAAAACATTTACACATTTACAAATTCATGCTCACAAACACACACTAACGCATACACATTCATGCTCACATACACACACACTTACACATACATATTTACACACACCTACACAATTATGTTCATACATATTCACGTTAACACAAAAACACATATACTCTCAATCTAACATACATACATATTCACTCACTCGCAGGCTTCTTTCTGGTGGCTCGCACAGTGACCCTGTTGCATTCCTGCCTCTCCCGGCAAGTCCAGAATTCTTCACAAAGGGCCGGCCCTTTGGGAAGAATTTTTGACCAACCTGGGGGATAGGTCCTCTCGTTGGCAAGGAAAGCAAGGTTTGGGTGAGTTTTTACATGAAAACATTAACGTCACTGTAAATAAATTTATGAACAGGTAACGGTGTGTTTCTTTGCCCAGCACAGCTAATCATATAACCATTTATTAATTCTTCTCAGAGTGGTATCACCTTCCTCCTTTGTCTATGGAGAATCAGTAGATCCTTCATTATTTGTACAGCTTGATGGTCTACAATGTCACTTCCAGCCTCTTAACTTCACTTTTCAGGTTTGTTTGTTTCTTTTGTATTTCCAAAGTAAGGTTTTGAATTTTTATTGTGTTTGTGGTATAGTTAGTCCAGGTCTTCGTTAAGCTGAATTTAACTAAAACTGAATATCCAATGATTCTTGCTCGTTAAGTGCTAATAGACTTCTAATAGGTTGTTCAAACATTAACACAGTATAAAGAACTAGCAAGCATAGTCTGGGTTGATTTGTATTAGTCACCCACATGTCTCACATTTTAGTCATTTTGCAAAAAATAATTCGTTTCAGCCCATATCTTAATTGGAGCATATGTTCAATTTCTCTGGTGCAGATCTGGAAATTTGGTCTGTTTATTCTGTGTTACCACACAGTAGCAACCACAGATCCCCCCCCAGGATTGAATGAACATGTTGCATCTTTACCCTCTGGTTTCTGTTTGTAAATAGCAATGCTTTTGTATAAGACATGTAACCCTGCAACATGAGTTAGGATTTACCAGAATAGCATTCATAGGATACATTGGTTTATTCACCGAAGAAAGTGTTAGCAAGAGAGCTGGAGTTTTAACTCTTTCACATCACTATTCGTTATAAAGGTCCAATGTTAGCAAGTTTCTCTAGTGTTGCATTGAGCTGGCACTGTATAATGCATAATTCGCTGATGAGGAGACTTTAAAGAAATCCTCATTTAACTATACATTATACAGACAGTCAAGCTTTTCATGCAGCAGAAGCTCACTACGGATGGCCTTTCATGATATATATTGAAATAAAGGAGCCGAAACAGAACTCTCTCGCAGACTCTCCTTCTTATAGTGAATAAACCTAATATACATTACAGCTGTTTCTAGATCAATGTAACTTCATAGGAGACAGCCATGCAGTCAATGCAGCATTTCAAATTAAGGTAGACACTCACCAACCATTATAATGGATCTGAAAACTGCAGTTATCCCACTCCTATGAAAAAAGCCAAGCACGAAGCAAAAAGACTCAAAATTCAGGTTGTCAGGACTAATCCAGTTCAAACATTGGTTGGGCCAATTCCAGATAAAAGTTTGTCATTATTGGTAATACATTAGAAACATAGAAAGGGATGGCAGATAAGAACCATTTGTCCCATCCAGTCTGCCCAACCTCTGAATACTTTCCGTAGTCCGTGGCCTTATCCTATATCTAGCTTAGCCTTATGCCTATCCCATGCTTGCGTAAATGTCTTCACTGTATTAACATCTACCACCTCTGCTGGAAGGCTATTTCACGCATCTACTACCCTCTCAGTAAAGTATGTTTTTGCTCGATTATAAGACGAGGTCTCATATTCGAGGTAGTTTTATATCAATAATTCTCTCCTGCAGCACTGTGAGGGATCCTCCTCTCTGGCAGCCGGTGAATGTCTTCACGCAACCTCTGCTGCTGCCGGCACTTCTGCCCGAGCTTCTAAGACGGAGCACCAGTGTGATATGACCTTTCGGTGCTCAGTCGTAGAAGCCCCAGCAGAACTAACGGGCAGCAGAGGTGGTCTACGCACATCGCGCAGATCTTCACCAGCTGTCCCAACTAGACACCAGGGAGTCTGGAGTACGGAGGACAAGTATAGGAATGCATTGGTAAGTCAAGGGGTAGAGTGGCATATGGGGTATAAGGCATTTCTGGAGGCAGGGTGGCATGTAGGTGGTTAAAGGGCATATCACGGAGGCAATTCGGCAAATAGCGAGATATAAGGCATACCGGGGAGGCAGAATGGCATATAAGGGAGTATAAGGCATATCTGGGGGGGCAGGTTGGCAAATAAAAGGAAATAAAAACAAAAACATAATTTTTCTCAATCAAGTTTTTAATTAAAAAATGTTTACATTAATATTTACTAGTAAAACTTTTTTCTTATAGGGTAGTCTTATATTCAGGCTTTTTCTTTTTTTTCCTAAATTAATATTCACATTTTTTGGGGCATCATCTTATAATGGGGGTCCTCTTATAGTCTAGGAAATACAGTAATATTTCCTGATGTTACATTTAAACCTTTGCCTTAGCTAAGACTAAGTAATACATTCTTTGGATGTCAAGGTAAACCAAACGCCTCAATTATAGCAACAACTGATGTATTACCAAAGAAGACACATTTTTATCTGGTGTTCCGTCCAGCCTTGTGAGTGGTTTCTAAATTTTAGAACTCGATTCTTCCTGACAACCCACATTTTGAGTCTTTTTGTTTCTAGATTAACTACATCCTGCTGTGCATTATATAACATTGGAATGTTAATCATTCTGATATATTTTACAGTATCCATCTTTAAAACACATGTGTAATATAAGTTTTCCAAAACTGCACATAAAGAGAGCAATTGGATTCTTATCTGCATGGTGTTTGGGATATTTTTTCCAACGCGTGTTAATTTATAATACGTATAAAAGGTCCCTAACAGCTGTTAGAAGAATCACATATATCACACAGTTTGGGGAGGAGGGTTGAGGAAGGTCATGTTATCTTAGAATAGCTCACATGTCTCAATGCATTTTACAAAATATATTATATGATTATTAACAATGCAGGTTATTTGGGCAGTTTGCTCTAAAATATCTTCCCGTAGAAATTAACAGCTCACAGAGTCAGACTGTGATTTAATTAAATCAGTTTTAGACTTTCATTACACTGAGGTTTTTTTAGATCATGTTATTTGCAGACTAATTTTTCAGAACTGTTTTTCTCTGCGCAATGTTAAAAAATGCTTTTTAAAGTACTTACTAGGTAAGGACTTTGGTATCCATTCTTGTTTATTTAAGGCTGTATATGGCAGTAGATTGCTCTTGGTTGACATCCTGATGTATGTTACAGCACCTATCACCACTATTAAAAATCGTCAACTATGACATATGTGTGTTTTGTTACATATGTTGTTAAATGCAGTAAATACGGATTTTAAAAGGGGATCAGATTAACTTCACGTATCTGGTGAGAAAATCGGACGGGCTTAACTCTGCACAGGTGGTATTTCAGCTATGATCGTGTGAACACAAGTTGTGATGCCAGATGTGTTTTTGGTTCATTTTACACTAGCTTAGAAGCATTTACCATGGGTTCTTGCTCATTTACCTACAATTTGGAGAGTCTCCAGGCCCTGCAATAATATATTAACCTTAGTTTTTGAGCCGTAATATAGACTTATGGTAGTGCTTTCCAGTGGGCCAAAGAGAGGTTTACCTTCTGCTTGATACTTTAGTATAGAATCCTCACGTCTTTCTATGAGTTATGAGCTTAGTGTGAAACATACCATTCCACTCTACTGACATGAGGGATGTTTCTTGTTACTGACAGCATAGTATATTATCCTAATACGTTGTCAGATAATGTGTGACTGACAGGTAAAGATGCTTCTTCCGGGCTTAAATATGCACAGATTTTTCACATAGATGTTATTGTCTGGTGATGTTTAGTGTTTACTTGTTTATAACAACACAACAGAATATGTCATCTGACATGCACTTCAGGTTAGAGAGAAATTAGAGAGAAAGTCTGGGCCTTGGTTAACACATTCAGTATCCAAAGAATTTTGAGTCCCTACTTTCTAGTGTCTATATCCGGTATATCCAGGGCTTGTTTTAATTACTATTTTTTTCTTTAGTGATTTTTTATATATTTTCATCATTTTCCTATTGTTAAGAATATTACATTATTAAGGCTATCATTTCCCCATGAAATCTATTTTCCCATGTATCTATTTCCCCATGAAAGAAAATTATTAGTTGGTGGATATCATATGCCTTATCTTGTATTTTTGACTTGTTATACTGCATAATTACACTCACCAGTTGTAAATGACATTCCATTTAAACCCACTAATCCAAAGTAGCCAGAATTTGAGAGATGTTTATGTTTACAATAATGCATTTTGTTTGTTTCATTAAAGGTTTACAATGCTGGACCAAGTACATTGCCTGGATCAACCATCAATATATTATTTCCAAATCGAATATCTGCAACTGGTGCTGAAATATTTAATATACAAGAAATCATAGTAAGTGCAATATATATAGATCCTGTTTGAAAATAATAATATTTCCCAGCATGATTGTTCAGGTCCCACCATACATTGTTTTTTCTGATAATAATAGTAATCATAGTTTAAAAACAATATTCAATGAAGTTAGTAAACTGCTTTCTTGATTTTGTTGATTTCTCTATTTCTCTATGATTCATGATTAGGAGGATTTGTTTGGATAAAAAATAACCAATGCAGTTTATAATGAAATTATGACAATGTTCAAAAATTTTATTCTTCTGTATATATTTTTAAACTTTATATTGTGTTTTGGGAAATAAGCCAATTTAATAGTCTCAAAAGAATCTATGTGTTTTCAAAAATACAGCATGATGTGTTTGGATATAGATAGTTTGTGACGTACCTCTGCTTAACCTTTCGGTTATCATAGATAAATTTTGTTAATTATAGCTTTCCCTAAAGGAACCTGCTATCTAAACCTGCCAAATATACTGTTTTAATGTGGATATATGGTGTTATTTGCGTAAGAGACATTTTTCTTCACTTTTTGCACACTTCTGCAGACCATACATGGGTCAGTTCCTATGCTCACCATTGGTGATGGATAAATATTGGCAGTCCATCATCTGTAGACTACAGCACCCATTATGTACAGTCAATCTTTTGGTGCATTTGATGCATAAGAATGTATGAATGGATAACTATGCACCTTTGAACCATAAACTTAAACCTTGTGTGCTTTCAGAATGATACAGTAAGGACCCGCTACCAGGTTGGGGTTAAGGATCTACACTAATCATGAGGCAAAATGACCTATGTGCCTATGTGTCAATGTAGCAAGCAATGTGCATAGATAACACTAGGTGTCCTAATTTAAATTCACAAGGATGAGGGTAGATCCATTACTTGTACCTTATGTTCTGCAGAATTAAAACAGAATCTCAATCAAGCTGTAATTGGGACGATAGATTGATTAGCAAACTTATCACAGATCTTCACCCCTTGGGAATTGAGAATTCTTGGTTAAAGATGGTGTGGAGCTTTTTTTAAGCATAAAGTATTGTGCTCTATATTGCACAGTGTTCAATAGAATTATAATTTGTTTTTGAATTAAAATTTTATGTTGTCTTCAAATATTTGTGTGCCCATAAAATGCATTATTGTGGCACAACTTACAAAGCAAGTTTAGCCTTTAGATTTACAATAGTTCATAGGAAGAATCATGACTCCTGCTACTGTCATTAATTACTATTCATTTTAAGTTTAGGACAGTTTGCGGTAAACCTTTTTGTCAAAATATTTATGTAATTATGGGGTTATGCAAGTTCTCAGAGTTCTGTCCCCCATTTGTGAGTGGATCACATGCTATATCTAGTGAAACATCAAGGCCTGAATTTTTACTAAAACCCTGTCCTTAACATCTGTTAAGAATAACCCTATGCCTATTCCACAGGTGTTTAATTCCCTAAATGTGTTAACCTACACCATTTTTTGCTGGCATGAAATTTTCCAGGTCCCGTCCCTTCTGTTTAATAATTGTTAAAGGTAAATTCTCAACATTTTTTATTACTAGAATCACATTAAAATGTGATTTTAATGTTTGCAGGCATCTGCATATTAGTCATGTGTCTGTTTTCTAGCTCTAGTATGCTAGGTGTGACGGAGGCCTCCATCACTGGGGCCACTGGAGAAGCCTGGCTGCCAGCCTCCTCCCTATTGACTATGGGCCCTGGGTTTGTAGAGACTTCTGTGGCTACCCCCAGCAGTATCTTCTCATCACTGGCTGAGGGGATTATCTCCAGCAGACAGCCAGGGTCTGCCACCAGGGAGTGACCACCATTGTTTTAGTTTAATGTATAAATCAGTCTCCCCCACCTATTGTGTTGTTAATCCCGTTACTGCCCCTGTTGTCTCTGGGAGGCAGATTAAGGGGGCGGTTTGTGTCCCAATATCTTGTTTTTATGTAAATGTGTGTTTGGCTGGATATATCCAGCTCTGTGTGTCTAAAATAAATCAGTCTTCGTTTGGTTTTCCCCTACACTGAGTCTCGGCTAGTGACTGGGGAACCGGGGAAAGTGTGGTGTCCCAGGCTAAGGGAGCACAAGGAAGCGGAGGCAGTCGGTCGGACTAGCCAGCTCCGTTACATTGGTGGCAAGCGGTGGGATGCTTCCTTGCAAGCGGGACATTCAAACCACCACTGGGATTGATCACTCTGCGGGCAGAGAAGGAGCGATGCCTGGATTCTCAGCTCTGGAAGAGGAGTTCAGATGGCGTGTGCAGGAGGCATGTACAAAGTTCGGTGGAACTGTATCGGCAGAGGATGAGCTGCTGTGGAGGGATTGTATTCGTCGGCATCTCTGGTTGGAGGCTCTTCAATGGGAACAGGACTACCAGGGTAAGAACCTCGTAACTTTTGAGGAAAGGTTCTGGATCCAGCGGAGGATGCTGATGTTGTTTTTGGGGAAGCAGCCCAAAGAGGAGTGGGTGTCTGAGCTGGAGGTGCTGGTCCAGAAAGAGGTGAGGTTGGACGATGGCTATCGGGCTCTGCGGTGGTACGCAGCACAGCTGTGTCCAGGTCTGGAGTGCACAGAGCCCACGGAGGGCTATAACTTTGGCGGCCTGGGATTAATATGGGACAGTCTCCACAAGGATCCGGACTTTGGCAGTACAGCGGAGTGGCGGATTGAGGACATCCAGGATCTCAGAGAGTTGGACCTCCTTGCTGCACTCAGACTGGGAGGTGATCTAGATTATTTAGTTGCACGGGAATGGGAACTGGAGAAGGCATATAAAAAACTGTTTGACCGCGTTCAACAGAATGCCCCAGTGTCCAGGGATTTTATTGTTTATTCATTCGAGGATGTTGACCCGGCAGTGGTGAATGAGACTAGGGTCTCCACCTCTGAGGCACAGGAATACTGGGTAGGGAGCCCAGATCCGATACTGGAGCTGTGCGACTGTGCTTCCTAACCGGATCCAGAGACTGGTGATTTAATTGATTTTATGTCTGAGGATGTTAGCCCAAGAGGGGTGAATAACACTGCGGTCTCCATACCTGAGTCCTCAGAATGCTGGGCAGTCTGCCCAGATCTCTTAACCCCACCTGAAGAGCTGGCAACAGGGCAGAGTGCTGCTGGATTCTGCCCCACACCTGCAATGGTTACAAGGATCCAGGGAGATGCGGCAGTCGTCCCATCTCCCCAGCGGCAGCTCACATGTCCGGAGAAACTTGTTTTTCCTCCCCAGCGGCAGTGGGAGGAACCGAGAGATGTGACAGCCGGTCCATTCTCCCAGCGGCAGCTCACCAGCCTGGGAGCAGAGGAACCGGCCCTCTCTCCCCAGCGGCAGGCCGACCCACAAGATGCCCTAACCCCAGCTGAAGTGGTGGCAACCGGACAGAGCATCGCTGGCCTCTGCCCAGCACCTACCAAAGCTGCCGGAATTCAGGGAGATCCAGCAGCCAACCTACCTCCCCAGCAGAAGCAGGGAGGTGGAACAGCCGGCCCTTCTCCCCAGCGACAGAACCTAATTCCGGTACCGGAGGAACCTGAACTCCCTCCTCAACGGCAGCAGGAGCACCAGGGAGGGGATGCAGGCGGCATCACTCCGCAGAGGTACCCGGGAGATGGCGCAGCCGGCCCATCTCACCAGCAGCAGGAACACCAATTTTGGGAGGGCATTAATGGGCCAAATAAACTGACTGACTACGGAGTCAACCCGTTTGGGGTCTCATCCTATGTCAGTCCAATTCGAAGGGGGAAGAATTGTGACGGAAGCCTCCATCACTGGGCCCACTGGAGAAGCCTGGCTGCCAGCCTCCTCCCTATTGACTATGGGCCCTGGGTTTCTAAAGACTTCTGTGGCTACCCCCAGCAGTATCATCTCATCACTGGCTGAGGGGATTATCTCCAGCAGACAGCCAGGGTCTGCCACCAGGGAGTGACCACCATTGTTTTAGTAATGTTATATAAATCAGTCTCCCCCACCTATTGTATTGTTAATCCCGTTACTGCCCCTGTTGTCTCTGGGAGGCAGATTAAGGGGGCGGTTTGTGTCCCAATATCTTGTTTTTATGTAAATGTGTGTTTGGCTGGATATATCCAGCTCTGTGTGTCTAAAATAAATCAGTCTTCGTTTGGTTTTCCCCTACACTGAGTCTCGGCTAGTGACTGGGGAACCGGGGAAAGTGTGGTGTCCCAGGCTAAGGGAGCACAAGACAGCGGAGGTAGTCGGTCGGACTAGCCAGCTCCGTGACACTAGGCAAATAAACCGTAACAGAACTTGGATTTTATTCTTTGCTTTGTAGGTTAAACCAGATAATATAAGACACTTTTGAGGAGCTTTTTCATTTTCATATGGCAACATCCACTCAACCTCCTACAATTTGTCCTAGGTTAAAGAATTACTTCTGAGAATTGAATGGACATTCCCAGTATTAGAAATGATATGTCTAATGCTGCATTTAGTTACTAAAGAATTAAAGTGTTTTTGGGTCCGCTCCATACGACGTACTTATAATCACATCTTTATTTTCTTTATAATCACATCTTATAAAACATGGTCTAGATGACCATGAGAATGTAATAAATAGTAGGTCCTATGGTTTTTAGGTTAGCGGAACAGAGGAGATCAAACAGTTCAGTGTGTCGCAATCAGCATTACTATGTGCAATCTAATGATGATGCCTTATTCCCTACAAATTAAACTGATAAAATATAGGCCTATACCTGTTTTTAACCTGGTTTCCAGAGATCATTCATAAAATTAAAGCATAATATATTGCATTTATAATAACACAATATTTACTACTGTGATTATATGAATGGGCTGCAGTACATGTGTAAGGGTTCATGATACCAGACATCTGTTTGAACCCACACACATCTCAGGGTCCACTGCAAATCTCCAGATGACTTTGTGGAAGCGGCACTGTTTTTGTAGGACTTTAGCCAAATATTCCTTATCAGAGCCATGTTTCCTTCCTCGCAGAGAATGAAGGGGTTCCATGGACTGGGCACATAGAAGATGAAAGGCCCATCTCTGAGGCATCTCTCTTTTATCCAGAGAGTACCACTGATGATTTAATGTCATTGTAATCTTAGGTTAATTAAAAAAAAAATAGAGGGAGAAACTCTAGCAAAACTCTGTCTCCGAGCCTTTACTACTTGGATAAGTGATTCAGGAGGTATTTGCTTTTGAACTACTGCATGATGGTTAACACATTGATTGTTGTGGAGGTTTATTCTGTATTTGCAAACTGGTAACTTAAAGTAGCTTTAAAGTGCACTTAAGTACTCCGATAAAAGACTATCATTGATTTTAAAATTAAATGCAGTCATGCTGTGCAGCCAAAAGTATTTTACTCTTTAAAGCATTTTTTAACAGAACTTTGGCTAAATATTCCTATGCTTAAGATCACTTTCTTTTCGTTACAAAGTTCAAAGCAACTCAGAGGATGAACTAGAGCAGTTACAGAATTATTGCAGTGCCAATAAGTCTTATTGTACTAAAACATCTGACAAGTGTTCTGTGCTAATGTGATAGTTCTCAGCAGTAGATTCCACCTTGGCTTGTTCCAAATTTGTACTACACATTAGTCACAAATTCCATTGTAACCATGGAAAAGTTTTTTTGGGATTATACATTTCACTAAAGAGGTCCAACTAGGTTTACTGTAATTGGGATATGAATCATAACATAACACAGAAAAAAGATTTCTGGAAAACATTTTTCTCTGCTAAGGCAACGAGTATATTCATTCTATAAACATCGTTTATACTTTCCCTTCTTGAATTAAATAAGGATGAAGTGTAATGATCAAGTTAGAAACTGTTTGCAGAAGGATGTTTGCTTAGTGCTGAGGTTTTTATTTTCTGCTTCTGATTTTCTTGGCAGTCTTCAGTACTTCACTTGAATCAGAAATTTTATTAAAATACATGTCTTACAAATTCTTGTAGTTTGTCAGTAATACACAGGTAAAGGTGCCTGTTCACAAATGAACAAAGGGACAGAGTCTTCAACTGCATAACTCTCCCCCCAAAAATTGTTTAAGGTGACCAGGCCACCCTGTCATGGGGGTGTGGCAAGAGGCAGGGATGTGCAGGGCCAATACGGGAAATGTGTGGGGCTGGCACAATAAGTGGGCGTGGTCGGAGGCGTTGGGGTTTGCCCACCTTACCTTAAGAGCCACCGGGCTGTGCTCAGCTTCAGACCACCATGAGAAGGCCACATGGGAGCTACAATGGGTGCCTCTGATGCAACACCTCAATCATCCATTGATTTTACTGTTTCCTGGGCCATTCAGAGGAGATAAGAGAATCTCCCCAAAAACTGGAACTATCAAGCGGTACCTAAATGGGGTCAGTGTATGTGGCCTACATACAAGAAATGAACAGTGGATTCTGTGCTTTACCTACTTAAAAACTGCACAGAAAAATGCACATACGGTATGTGAGAAATGTAACAGTGTACCCTTCATCTAAATATTTAAGTGAAATACTGCTCATTTTGCCAAAGTAACATTAGTTAGGCATATAGTATTTCCTTAACTGATGCATGAAATAAAAATATAGTATTAGTGCACTTTTATTTATTTTTTCTTGAAACAAGACTTTATTGTATAATCAATAATCTAGAACTGTATCCAGAGGTGGATGGTGTCTATACTGGGGTTCTCAGGCTGAGATTTAATTATGTGTTTGTGAAAATGCCATTTGTAAATATGAAAAAGCCCTAAATCTTTAAGCCTACCTAAAACTGTGTTTAACCTTAGCTAGAAGCCTTGCAATTTGGCCTGATACATCTGTGTTCTGTTATTGGATGGTACTGCTGTCACTTCAATCCAACATGTAGGATTTTCAGTTCAAGGACTGTGTTCACTGTATATTTAATGCATTACATTTAATTTTATGTATAGATCACCAGCAAAATCTTTGGTGTTACTACAATTATAGAAATTAACAATACAACCATTATGATATCAAATAAGATTAACAATATAACATTTTAACATTATTGTTAATATATGTGAAGGCATTAATTATGTCTTTAGAAAAGAAACGTTCTGTTAAAAATTAATATATGTTTTAATATATGACATTTATTTATAGAGAGTAAGCATATTCTGTAGCGCTATTAAACTTGGGGGGCAATGAAAATTAACAATACAATTCCCATTCAAGTGTTATCCTTCTCAGTGAATTTCCTTCCCAGAATAGCTTTAAAGAACACTAAAAGATTATAATTTGACAAAAAAATATTTTCTTAAAAAAAAACTCTTTAAAAATGAGGGGAAAAACAAAGTGTCAATGATAATAACCTATGTTGTTTTTATATGCAGGTTGGCCAAGACAAGGGACAATGTTCATTCCAGAAAAATCTTACACCATGTGTGATACCCCAAGAAAAAGAAAATATCTTTCATACAATATTTGGTTTCTTTACAAAATCTGGCAGGAAAGTATTGGTAAGTATGTGGCTTGAATAAGCATGCATTGAATGCATATGACCAACAGTATGATCTATTTTGCCCTTAAAGTCATAATGCAGCTATTAAACAGTGTCAAGCCTAGAATATCGTATGCATGCCCCCACAGTGTTTAAATGACTGTGTTGTGCGACATGGTCACTTTGAATCATTGTTAGTAGTTTTGTGCACTATTGTTAAAAAATAAAAAAAAATAAACATATATACATTAATTGAGTGTGCCTTTAAGGACCATATCAAGCAGCACCTAGAAACCCAAATAGTTATGTAGTGTCTTTTCAATATTCTGAAAAAAACATCAGTACTAAAGCTTTGACAAGATTTTTTAAAGGCTAATATTATTTTTAGAGTTGATAATTTTACTAGAGTAACAGCTGTAGATTTGATTGTGCTCGCAGTGCAACTGTGTCCACCAGCTCCTGGCTCCTGGAAATTTAGGCTATACATGTCTAGGAAAAACCTTAGCATTTTTGGGGCAAAGTACTAAATTCATCAGTTTGCCAAATAATCCCTCTACTTTTCTAAATAATAATTTACAATAGTAATTTACAAAATATTCCGTATATTTGACTACAACATTTCAAAATGTGAAAGAGGGACACTTTTTTATAAAAAAAAAATCTTGCGGAACTCACAGATACAAGCAATTGCACTTTACAATGTCTCGCTTGCATCCCCACTTAAAACACGCTTCATTTTTGTCAGCAGTCATGCATATTAAAAATAACCAACACATTGAATTGAATTCCCATGAGGCTCAGCCAGACATGATTGGCTGAGCGTCATAGGAAGTGCAGCAACAGTAATGCTGCAGATGCTAGCTGTGAACTAAAATTCCCATGATTCCCAGCCAGCCAGGTGTCCACCATAATGCTGGCTGAGCATCATTGGGAAAGTAGTGCACAGCAGCAGAGATTTTTTTAAATTAAAAAGGCTAATGTTAGCCTCCCTCCCAGGACCCCTACACACTGCCTTTACACACACCTGCCCATAAACAC